>KN823064.1:8687-21621 GCA_000827465.1 Tulasnella calospora MUT 4182
GGAGACGCAATAAGCCCCAATCCCTCTGCCATCGGGTAGATCGCCAGATCACCCACACCGCTCAACCACGCGCGCCTAGCCGCCCACGATTCTTCCATTGGACCAGGAGTGCTGTCCAACGTCAACCCATCGTTCCCGTATTTGGGCTTTGAACCGGAAGCTGGACGGCCATGAGGGAAGTTGGACCCTGTTGGTGAACGCGCGTCGCTGGAGGCACGCGTGACCACCACGTCTGGTGTTGGGATTGACGAGGGAGTTTCGGCGGGGGACCCTCCCGTGCAAGGGTACTCGTCGTCCAATGCACCACTCAGGATAAGGTCCGCCAAGGGCCATTCCACCTCGCCTTCAGGTAACTGTGCCTTCAGAACATCAGTCATCCCAGCCAAATCTGGAAACAAATAGAATAAAAGAACGTAAAAGGCGTGTCGTCAGCCTCAGACAAAGTTGCGACACCTGCCAGGAACACACAGGGTCGATTTTTCCAAATTAGACACTTACCGAGCAGGAACGGTCGAACAGTTCTCTTCCCGGGTGCAGAAGACGAAGCACCCTCAGCCCCAGAATCATCGGCCTCCTCACCAAACTTCGGACCTCCAAAACTCCAACTCAAAAGGAAAGCTTCCAAATTTCTCACCAAACGCGCAGTTCCAGGTCCAGCCGGAGTCGAAGCGTGTCCCGGGCCGTACGGCAAAACGTGAATCAACTTGGGCAAGGGATAAGGTCCCTGAGTCGAAGCCGACACGGCCGATACGCTCGTCCCCACCCGACCCAACGAGGGGCGTTTGCCATGTCCTCCTCCAGACTCTTCCGACGAAGAAGGTCGAGAACCAGGCGGTGTAGGCAAGACAGAGCGCTTGCCTAGAGCTTTGGAAGAGGGTACAGGGTCTCCAACCCCGAACAGGGACCCAATCAACGCAACGCTCCATCGCTTCTTTGCCTGGCGGTCGTCACCCAGTCCACCCTCGGAGGTTCGGCCCCTCGTGACTCCCCCGAATCGTCCTTCACCAGGCGATCGGCCAGATCCTCTGGGTGTAACGGGGACCAGGAACCGCTGGACGGCCGTCGTGACGAGGATGGTCTGTTTGAGGAGGAGCTTGTTGTGCGCCGCGAGCGCGTGGTTCGTCGCGATCGCGCCCCGACCCAACGTGCCTTCCACACCGGTAGCGCTGGAAGGCGGGAGGAAGTTGATGAGCGCGTCGAACGAGGGCCGAGCCGCTTTCTTGGAGGACATGGAGCCGGAGATTTCGGGGTACATTTTTCCACGGGCGAACGAGATAAGGGAGAACCGCCGTTTTTGAGTTTCGGGAGGGGTCAAGCTCTTCGACAGAGGAGGTACCGATCGATGTCCAGCGTGCGAGGTTCCTGGCCGGCGTGTCGCGGACAAGGCCTGGTCGAACGAGCGGTCGCGGTCGCTGGTCGCCAAATTGGACGTTGACATCGCATTGCGCACGAACTTGCCACCACCAGTCGAGCTCGAGAACGACGGGCGCGCGGTTTCCGAATTCGGCGTATCTACGATGAAGATGGAGCTGGTGTTGGACGACGCGCCGCTGCCCACCGAGCTGCTGTTACTCCGCGAATTCAGCGCGAACCTCGCAGCCCAGGGTACGAGGCTGCCGTCACCGTCAGACACGTCGTAGACGGTCGTGTAAGTCGGGCCCTTCAAATTGGTTTTCGATCTCCACTTCCACGGCTTTCCGCTGCCGCTGCCGCCGATCCCGTCAGAGGGGCCTTCACCTTCTTGCAAAGTGGCGAACATGGTTTGGCCGACCGGATTGGCTCGCCATGCGCTCCCCACGCGATCTGCCCAATCAAGGACGGCGTTGAGCCGGGAGGCGCTGAGTGATTGGCTTTCGGCGAGCGCTTCCGGTGCCGGACGCGGTTGCTGCGGACTAAGGTTGGCCGCCGGTTTAGGACGGAGGCGTAATATGCGGACTGCAGGTACACATTGTTGAGGAGAGATGCTGAAATCCGATTCGGCATGCTGTCAAATCCCAAGGGATGGAATGGAAACGCAAGGTGTGTCGTGTTGGTTTGAATGTTGCGATACGCAAAAAGAAACAGAGAGATGAAAACAGTGAGTGCCAAGGCAAGTTCAAAGGGAAAAAAACATCTCGGCAAGCCACCAGCTCGGCGCGTGTTCAGAAGTGGTGAAGCGTTGGACTCACAGCTATCACGATAACGAGCGAACCGCTGAGGTAGCCTGAGGTTACGATGGGTTCGAGAGCTGCCGATGGGGCGTCTGTGTGCGTCGAACAGGGGATGGCGCGGGGACAACGCCGTGTGTGTCAGTCAAATGGGGGGAACTGGAATTTCAGAAGGCGGTGGCCGATGACACCAAAACGAGACCAGGCATCGGCTTGACCGCCCCCCTCTCGCTTCCCACTCACCTCCTAGGATAACGATGACCTTTCTGGCGTGGGCAGTGCTGGCGACGAGGTCTTCGAGCCGAGTCGAGTCGACCTCCCATGGTTTTCGTCTGGACTGGAGCAAGATGGCAGCAGGGGCCGGCGCTACGATGTGCTGGATCTTCTGCGGCAAGCTGCTCGGCTTGTGCGGGTCGGTCGGGAAACGAAGCGCAGGACGAAAGGAATCATTCTTGGGTCGTCGCGATTGCTGCTGCTGTTGTTGCGGTGGCTGGGACTGCGAGGGATAGGCGACGAACGAGCGATCCATGAAAAAGCCGCGCCTGATTTGAACTGGAGGGGGGTGGGGGATGAAAAGGTTATTGAGATGTGGACGGTTGCGTCTGCGGGCTCTCTCGTCGACACCTAGATCAGGTCGTGCGGTCGAGAGTTGAGCGTCGCGACCGGCGGCGACAGGGAAGGAGTTATGGTGGAAAGGCGAAGGAGTGAAGGGGAGAAATAGGTGACGGAAATTCTTTGCCTTGGTTGTGATCTGCGTTGGTCGGCGAAACCCAACAAAGCCGTGAGAAGTGTCTACTTCGCTATATAACGCCCTCAAGAGACTCCCGACACCCGCCTGTCTCTGCACCCTTGCCCTGTCCCGAGGGCCCTTGATCTCTAAGCGTAATTCCAAAGCATTGTCTTGGCAACTTCTCATGACAGCCACACAACCATCCTCGACGGTCTTTGTGCCAAAAAACACCATTACTTCAACGATGCTTAGGCGGTTGCTGTGTAATTGTAGGTGAAGTTACGGCGAAATCGACACCAGGTGTCAGCGGTCTCAGGAGAAATCGAAAGGAAGCGCGCAAACGAGCGACGTCATAAGTGCGATACGTCCCTAACCGCGGCACCCAAAAACGTTTCATCCTGCCGCCAACGTGCCGGTAAACGCGCTCGGAGGCTGGAAGCACGCAGAACACAGGAAGCCCTCTCCCACCATCGTCTGGGGTCCCTCTGTCATAACACTTCGGGCGCTTTTACGATCATCAGCACCGTATGGTTCCGTCTTCTTAAGCGATCTTCAGACTGCACAGGTTGGGTGTCCGGCCAAGGCGGCATCGGACCCCTTCGCAAGGGCGCTGGGAAATTGTCACACAGGACAATTATGGAGGTCTATGGAGTCCTCGGAGGGTGGCTTGTCCTTGCAAATTGCGATCACACCATGGCCACCGAATGCGCAGCAGCCCAAGGAGCATGGACCACACCCCTTCGGCAGCCGTGACAAGGGACCTCGGCATCACTGCACAAGAGAGCAATGCGATTGGGGCTTGGCACGTTTCCATTATTAGGGACAACCTATGATGACGCCCTCCTCCCATTGGGAAACATTTCCTTTTTCAGATTTACCCGCTCATCAAATCAAACACGGACAAAGTGCAACTTCTCCGACCCTTCCGATCGCATATAAGCACTACAGCCGCATCGCATCCGCATCCGGCGGAATGCGTACAAAGAGAAAGCGGCTTGGAAAACGCCTGCGGCTTTTTATTTTTGGGAATTCCAAGGTGGGCTTGGAGCGGACGCCGATGACCCAAGGGACAGACACGGATACTTACCCGCAACACTATTAACACGAGGTTCAGGGCTAACCTTCGAGGCCGGCCAGGGACGTAACAACGCTTGGGTTGATATAACAAGCCGTAGAAACGCCAAGAAAAACATTATTTGCACAGCACCACTCCACTTGTACACACCCCTCATGGTCGCAGACACAGCACAAACGTAAGAGCAGGAAGAGAGAAAAAAAGAAAGAAAATGTCTACCAAACTAATAATATCATTGCACAACACCAATCGTGGGAGGAAGAGAGGGGGGGAGAGAGGATACGGACAGTCATCCACCAACCAACCAGAGCGGAAATCCTTCCAGCCACCGCAACTACTACACACTACACACACTTCTCCAGGGCACGATTCCATCCACCCACGACCGCACCCCATCGCCGCTCATCCTCTTGACGAGCGAGCGGCCGGACCAGAAAAGACAAAAAAAGAAAAAAACGACCAACGGGGAGGGGAGAAACAATTACAATTGTGGTCGTTTTTATCTTTTTAAGCCTTCTGTCCATCCTTCTTTTTCGGCTTCCGTGGAGGAGTCATCGGTCGACCACCACCCATCGATGTCCCGTACGGATACTTGGCCTTTTTCTCAGCCGGCTTGAGAATCTGTCTCGCACAAGGTCGGGGTCGGAACGGGATGCCCGCATCCAAATGGAGCGGGGGTGGGAAATGCCGCGATGGCGAGTGGAAGTGATTCAGCACGAAGGCAAGACCAAAAGAGGAAATATGCGGGGTGATTAAAAACCGTCAGCCATCCCATTCGCCAATATTGAAATGCCAACAACGCCACCACGAACCTGGAATGAACAAAGCAACGTCTCATCGACGCTCATCATCGCACCCGCATTGTCGAACTCTCCGCAATAATTCGGTGCTGAGAAGAGCGTCACCAGTTGCCGCTTGGCGAAGAACTCATATCCATCCTCGACGACCTATGCACCGATCCGTTAGTCGACGAAATATCCTCCTCGCCACACGAAAGACCAGGTCACCTGATGCGCTCGACAAATCAAGTCCATATCATGCTTCTGCAGGAACCTCGACACCACGTCCGGACCAAACGTGAACGACACGCCACGATCGTTTTCGCTCCAACCGGTGATATCCTTGTCAGGATCGGACCATAGGAGATCGCACAGCAAACCTGGGCAGAGTAATGGGTTAGGCAAACGTCGTTGCTTAGCTCCTACCCCATACTACCCACCAGTGTCGGGAACGTCCGTAGGTCGCATCACTCTCCGGATCTGCTCCATGCTCTGCAGGTCAGGACTCAGCCCACCGTGCATCGTGAAGATCTTTTCGTCAATGATCGCAGCGATAGGTAAGCAGTTGAAGCAGTCGGTGAAAGTTTTCCATAGCTTGATGTTGTAGCGTCGCTTGCCTAAACGGTGGAGAGAAACAGAGGAGCACGCGACCAGTCAGTCAAGCCCGTTAACCTCTTGGCACAAGAGTGTTTCTCACATTCGTCGTAGAACCCGTAAATCCGATTGATACTCGCGCATTCGTGGTTCCCGCGGAGAATGAAGAAGTTCTCTGGGTACTTGATCTTGTACGCCAGTAACAGGCAGATCGTCTCCAACGACTGCTTGCCACGATCCACGTAGTCACCAAGGAAGAGGTAATTTGCTTCCGGTGGGAATCCACCGTATTCGAACAGGCGGAGAAGATCGTAGTATTGACCGTGGATATCACCTATTTCCAGTCCGCGGAGAAAATCCACCAATCGTCAGTCCAGACTGCGAGCGGTGGAAAAACGTGGTGGCCCAACTCCTCGATCACGGAGTAGGGGTACTAAATTAAATATAAAAAAACCAGATCAAACGACTCACCACATATCTTTATCGGTGCTTCGAGTTCGAGTAGTATTGGTTGGTTGATGAAGATCTCTCTTGCTTTTGTGCAGAGATGCTTGATTTCATATTCGGCCAGCTGGACTGGTTTCCCCGGTCGATTACCGCGCACTGCGCAAACCCCAAGTAAGAAAGCGTCAGTTACGATTCCTTTACGCTATTTCGGCGCCAAGGAGTGGCTTGGCGAGAGGTTGAGGTCCACCGTGGGCCATCGGCCGGCATGAAGTGGAGTGTGCGGCGAGGGACGGAGTCGACGACACCGCAGTTCCATCGCAGACTGGCCCACGAAAGAGTCGCCACCCCCAAAGACCTCGCAGCCAGTGTCCTCTGGACCTAGCTTGAACCCCTCTCCGGGAACGGCGGTCGCCACCCTTTCAACCCTCTAACCACCCGCAACGCGCGCGCGGCGAGAGTCACGCAGGATCGTCCCACACACGCAACGCCGTTGCCGCGAAACTGACCCAACCAAGACCACGCGGAAACCCCTCACCTTCAAGGAGTCGGTCTATGACACTGTCTAAATCGATATCTGCTTCAGCCATGGGTTCGGTGTTAACAGGGGGTCGGGGTCGGGAGCGTTGTTTGCGTTAAAAAAGAGAACAAAAGGGGCTGGTGGTACAACAAGCTTGTGTGTCTGTGTGTAGTGTGTGTGTTTGGATTTGAGAGTGGCCTGACTGACTGTCGTGCGGAGAGTGAGCTGGGGGGAAACGTTCGTCCGTGCGGTCGTCGTACCGATGCTGCTGAGTGGCGAAACCGATGAGAGAGGTCAAGGGAAGAGGGGTTGATGAGCCGAGAAAGGGTCGGGGATTGTGAGTCGGACTGAGCGGTGACAGGGCACGACTGACTGACGCGAAAGTCGCTTTCGTTGGCTGTGGGTGGAACTAGAACTATCCAGAAAGAGAAAAATGGAAAATCGAGTGTTGTCGACAATAGTCAGTTGATTTTCTCTCGATCACCCCTTCGGCGCTTTTGCTCTTCGTTTTTTAGTGGGGGTGGATGATTTCGGGGATAGCGTTGCGTCGGGAGAAAGCTCTGCGACTCTCTCTCTGACTGCTTGGAAAAGGGAACGACTCCACTGATCCTGGATTTCGCTATCGCCCATCCAATCTAGTCCACTTCCTCGAGTTATCGCGGTATAGCCACCTAATTTGGCCCATGAGGCGGTCTCCTCGGGTAGCCCGCTGTGACTCAAGATACGCAGGCGGAGCTGGCCATACTGGGGGATATAGGGTGTGACAAAAAAGGCTGAGAGGGACTTACCAACCGACCTAGTAATCCCTCAACAGCAGACCAAACGTTCGGGAAATTTGTCAACCGCTCGGTTTTGCTCGGCTGAGGGTGGGCGGGTTTGAAGTAGGAAGAGGAGCTTTGGGGAAGAGCAAGGGAGAGAGGAGAGAGTAGAGGGGCCTTTGACGGGAACGCTGGGTCGAAGCAAAATCTCTTTCTGAACAATTCGACGGGAGCGTGGGTTCCTCTCTCTTGCCAGCGATCTCCGCATCACCCACACAAACCCGACACTCTCCCGTCCCTCCCAGACCCACACGGAAACGCCTGACTCTCTTCCAATAATTTTCCAGGGCTCCTCACGACAGCCTTCCAAAGATGCCTTATGATCAACCGGGCAGCCACCGGTTATCAAGAGTCTGCTGTAAAAATGAAAGCGCCCGCTGGATGCGCGCGATCCTCGTGCTAGGCAATCTGATGCGTGTTCCAAGCTCGAAGGGTCAACCTTAACTTCTCCTACGCTTCGACGTTCCAGGTTGCTGTGCCTGTAACCATCCTTGCCACGTTCCCTGCGCGGCGCGGACCTCCGGTAAACTGATCACCGGGCAATTCTTCTCTCTTAAGGCGTAATCAGCGCAAGCCAGCTTGTTATCGAAATGAGTACATCTACGCGAATACAGTCAATCTCTGCATCGAAGCCCAGGAAGAGTCAATTTGATTAATTGGGCGGAACCTGATCCGGTCGTGAGGCCCTCAACCATCCCTCAAGCACGCCTCAGTCACCTCTTCGGAACATGCCCATAGGTCCTTCGCAAGCTGCTTATCATTTCCGTACACGCTGGCTTCTGTCCAACGATTGTACGGTTCCATGTACGCACCCTTCCACTTCTCGGGTAAGGCTTTGATCTCCGGCGCAGTCGCAGCGAAGAGCGACGCAAAGGAGCCTTGTTCGGATGTGAGGCCCAAGGTCTTGGTGATCCACACGATGAGGACGGAGATGATTCCGGTTGGGAACGACTTTTTTTGTGCTCCTGAGTCCACCAGACCCGGGTTGATTGCCAGACAGGTTATAGGGAGCCCCTCAGCATCGAGCCGGGATTGCAGTTCCTTGACGAAGAGGACGTTGGCCAACTTGCTGGCCACTAAGAGCACCGTTGTTATCTGATAGACCGATCAAAACTTGTCTTTCACTCACCGTATCGTTTGCCGGCAGCACTGAAGCCATCCCCGTTGAGAGCATTCCATCCCTCCAGTGTGCGAAAGTCGAACTTAGTTGAGACATCTTTGGACATCCAGGAGGAAACCTGCGAGCTTATTAGACATCTTTGTACTTTCGGTGAAAGTTCCATCTTACCACGATCACGCGAACATCGGACCCCGGTTCGATGGCAGTCCTTGTCAGGACCGGAAGCAACTCTTGAGTGAGGACGAATGCCCCAAGATGACTAGAGGTAATCTTGTCAATCTTTAGTAAGATTAAACTCGACACGAATCACTCACTTGATAGACATGACTTTGTTGAAGGTCAGTCCGCCCTCCGATGCGGTAGAGTAATTAAGTAAATTCCTAGAATACTCCCTTCAGACCAAAGTATAGTAGTGGATCCTGCGAAAGTCGCACTCACACTCCCGCATTATTGATGAGGATATCAAGGCGGCTCTCTTGAGCGAGAAACTTTTGGGCCCCGGCTTTTGCTCGTCTTGGAGTCTCGACATCCAGTTCAAGCCAATGCACCGAACCGACGGAGGGGTGACCTGCAATCGACTCGGTGATCCTCTCGACCGCTGATTTTCCACGGTCCTCGTCTCTAGCACCTAGGTAAACCTGGAGTTGAGAGAGATCTAGCGTGAGTCAGGGCTACGACCGGCGCAAGTCGCGTCGTCGTTCAACCTTGGCACCCTTGGCAGCCAACCACTTCGCTGTCTCGTATCCTATCCCAGAGCTAATGGCACTCAGTCAGAAAATAAATTCCATTGTAATCATGGTTCTACGTACTTGGCACCTGTCACGATGGCGACTTTGCCCTTGAGATTTGGAATTTCCTTCAGAGGGTCATACTGAGAGTAGCCACGTGAAAAGTCGGGGAAAATCTGCATAGTTGACCAAAGGGGGAGGACTCTAAGCGGTGAAAGGCTCTCGAGGTTGCTTATAGATACGACATCGAGTTCTAGGTTTTTGAAGTGCCAGGTTCGATGCCGGGCCATCGCCGAACTTGGGCTTTGTAAGCTCCTCCTTATTCACGCAGGACGCAAAGGTACGTTTCTGGAGTAAAAACCCCGGGTGAAAACTTGCCTCCACTTGCCTAACAAGGCAGGTTTAGGCGGGTTTTTACTGGGATTCTCGCGAAATTCTCTTGTGAGAAAACGTCATTTCGTGCGATTTGTCAGCGCAAAAGCGTAAAAAAATCCCGAGCTGACTAAAGTCTTTTCTTGAGCGCGAGACTCGGGGTCCGAAATTAGGTATAAGTGCCTTGTGCCTGTCGCGGTCGCGGATTCGCCGCTGGGGCGTATTTTGGGGACCTCCCCGCCACCATGAATACATACGATTCTCTAACTTTTAATGCCGTTGACAACGGCCTTGCATGGTCTAGTAAAGTATGAGATGCCCTAAATTACTCGCTGATTTTGCTCTTTTAAGAGATATAATAATGCAGACGTTAGCGTGTTGCGGCAGGAGGCCCACAACCCAAAATGAGCTTTCCTACGTTAAATTTCACACCCATTGTGATTTATACCACCGCATTACAAGACATCTTATCGATTAATCCCTTGAATCTGTATGATACAAGAAGACAAGATATGATGTTAACAATAGCCTCGGCGGCAAGGGACAATCATGTCATCTTGGGATCGCCGAAGTCCACCGTCCAAGAGATTGTATGATTAGTGAGATGTCCAGTGCTGAATAGGTAAAAAGACTGCTCAGGCCGAGAAACGGGACCAGATAGCAAGGTAAGGATGTTTGAGCTCATAGATGGTTTCCTTAAGATAAAAGTCTGTCCGGCACAGGTTGACTAAGCCAGAGAAGAAAATGTTTTATGTAATCAGTCACTCAGTACATTAGGAGTGGGTTTACTGGAGCCTAGATAAATAATATACGATGGGGCACAAAGGTCCAGCGAAATATCTGCCTAAGGTCGAGGTTCAGCCTCCTTCAGGCATATTTCAGCCACCTCTTCGGAGCAAGCCCAAAGATCTTGAGCCAGTTGCTTGTCCTTGGCATAGGCACTGATTTCTCCAAGACGATCGAATGGATTCAGGTAAGATCCTCTGTATTTCGCCGGTTCGGCCTTGATCTTCGGAGAAGTCGCCGCGAAGAGTGTTGTGTAGGCCCCTTGCAAAGGCGTGAGAGCAAACGCGGCTAAAAGCAGTTTGATAAAATACGCGAAGATTCCCGTCTTGATGGCGTTCCTAGGCCCCTCGGTGTTCACTAACCCGGGGTGGAGTGAGATGCAAGTGATAGGGACGCTCTCGGCGTCCAGTCGCGACTGCAGTTCCCGAGTAAATAGCACGTTGGCGAGCTTGGTAATAGCTGTTATATAGAAGACCTCAGACTCAGCTGGGGATAAAGGCCAAGGTAAGAACGAACCGTAACGAGTGCCAGACTCGACAAGACCGTCACCCTTCCTACTGTTCCATCCTTCCAGACTCCGGAATTCGGGCTTTTCCGGGACTTGAAGATGAGCTGCTGACGACACCTATTCCAATGATGAGCTTGAGTTTCGTAACTTCGAGAGTCACTGAACACGGAATGTACTCACAACAATTATGCGGACATCCGAGTTTGGCTCATCTGCCGTTTGCTTCAGAACGGGCATCAACTCTTGTGTAAGAACAAATATCCCGAGATGACTTTCACACATATCAGACACTGTTACTTGCGTGCGGGGAATCCCACTTACTTGGTTGACATAATCTTGCTGAATGTCAAATCTCCCTCCGACACCGTCGAGTATGGCACAACCTGCCTGGCAATTCGGGAGCGCTATCGCATCGGCGAATGTCGCATATAAAGACTTTAACTCGGCTTACATTCCAGCATTGTGAATCAAGACGTCGAGTCTACTCTCAAGACGAAGGAAAGCCTCGGCTCCGGCCTTGGTCGCTTGAGGGGTGCTCAGGTCCAAAGGCAGCCAATGTACAGAGCCAGCCGAAGGAAGATTGGATATACTGTCTCGGATAGTTTGTACCGCTGCTTTTCCGCGGGATTCGTCTCGAGCCCCTAAGTAAACCTAGGGGGAAACACTTAGATCCAGTCCGCAGTGTTGATCGACGTACGATCGAGAGAAACTGACTTTGGCACCTTTCGAGGTCAGAACCTCAGCAGCTTTGAACCCTATTCCGGCGCTGAAGTATACAGTATGAGCATCGAGCATACCTTACACTACAGTGCGATTCCAACTTACTTCGCCCCAGTGACAAGGATAACTTTACCCTGTAAATCGGGAATATCGCTATCTGGATTATAGGTAGAGCGGCCGTGGTGGATGTTAGGAAATATTGGCATATTAGACGTAGAATTGTTATTGTCTGGTCTGGTCTGCAAGTGTTCAGGGCAAAACGTCCCTTTTAGTAGAAGGTGAGAGAATTCGGGCTTTGCCCGAGACCTCGTAAGCCCACGCCTCCGGTAGATCGCACTAGAATCTTGGAAGCTTAGAACACTAAAATATATTCTGCTGACATGGACTTATGATTCCTTATTTCGCCATCCTGCCTTGCTTACGAAGTCCATTGGTCGTGCACTATTAGGCTCAGTCCACGGATCAGTTTGTAAGGCTTTTTGTTGCAAATATAGCATTATGTCTTGGTCCGCATGTTGCATATCATTTTTGTATCGTATTCGTTCGGGCCAAGCCCGGTTCGACGCGTCGCTCTGTGCCGCTGACGCCAGCATGTGCCTCATGGTGAGCAGACTTTCCCTATCAATTATGTTGCAGTCGACGGGGCGCTGAATTCTCAGGTTCCATAAAAAAAGCCATGGCTTACTCCCGCCCTACCGGATCGCCTGAGGAAAGTTCTCGACAGTTTCGAGAGGATCGACGGCGCTTCAATCTCTGTCGTGTAACGCGTTGCCTGAATCGCGGGTCGGGGGCCCACACGACCAATCAAAGGATGCGTGGCTTTATTAAATGGAGGGATGTGAAGGTTCAAATTATTGAAGTTATAAAACCCATAGCCGAAGAGCATAGGGACGTTGATGGGGATGTATACGTTGTGAACATTGCATGGAAATTATGTGCCCTGCTTGTTTGTTTCTCCTTCCACATTGCAATCGTGAGTGCCCACCTGCACTGATCACCGCAATTCTTCTCTCTTAAAGTAATCACCTCAAGTCCGCTTTTTATCGAAATGAGTACATCTACGCGAATACAGTCAAAATCTACATCGAAGCCCAGGAAGGGTCAATTCGATTAATTGGCGGAAGCTGATTTGGCGCGAGGACCTCAACCATCCCTCAAGCACGCGTCTGTCACCTCTTCAGAACATGCCCACAGGTCCTTCGCAAGCTGCTTATCATTTCCGTACGCGCTTACTTCTGTCCAACGATTGTACGGCTCCACGTACCCACCCTTCCACTTTTCGGGTGAGGCTTTGATCTCCGGCGCAGTCGCAGCAAAGAGCGAAGCGAAGGAGCCTTGTTCGGATGTGAGGCCAAAGTTCCTAGCGAACCACATCATGAGGACGGCGATGATTCCAGCTGGGACCGACTTTTCGTGTGAGCCAGTGTTCACAAGACCCGGGTTGATTGCGAGACAAGTAATTGGGATCTTCTCAGCATCGAGCCGGGATTGCAGTTCCTTAATGAAGAGGACGTTGGCTAGCTTGCTGGCCACTGGAAGGACAGTTAGCATCTGATAGATCGATTGAGACCTAAGTTTTCACCCACTGTACCG
>KN823064.1:21721-38681 GCA_000827465.1 Tulasnella calospora MUT 4182
CACATCATGAGGACGGCGATGATTCCAGCTGGGACCGACTTTTCGTGTGAGCCAGTGTTCACAAGACCCGGGTTGATTGCGAGACAAGTAATTGGGATCTTCTCAGCATCGAGCCGGGATTGCAGTTCCTTAATGAAGAGGACGTTGGCTAGCTTGCTGGCCACTGGAAGGACAGTTAGCATCTGATAGATCGATTGAGACCTAAGTTTTCACCCACTGTACCGTTTGCCGGAAGCAATGAACCCATCCCCGTTGATGGCATTCCATCCTTCCAATGTGCGAAATTCGGGCTTGGTTGGGACGTCCTTGTGCATCCTGGATGAGACCTGCAAGCGTATGAGATATCTTTTAAACTTTTGGCGAAGGTCTCTACTTACGACTATCACCCGAACATCGGAATCGGGTTCCATGGCAGTCCTTTTCAGAACCGGGAGCAACTCCTGAGTGAGCACGAATGTCCCAAGATGACTAGAGCCATCTTTGTCAATAATTAGCAAGATAAGCTCGATTTGGGTGACTTACTTGATGGACATGACTTTGTTGAACGTCAGTCCGCCCTCCGACGTGGTAAAGTAGCCGAGTAAATTCCTACAACCTACTCTTTAGACCAAGGTCAAACGATGAATCCTTCAGGAAACGCACTCACACTCCCGCATTGTGGACGAGGATGTCAAGACGGCTCTCTTGAGCGAGGAATTTTTGGGCACCGGCTCTTGCTCGTTTAGGAGTTTCGACATCCAATTCAAGCCAATGTACCGAACCACCAGAGGGATGACCTGCAATCCCGTCCGTAATCCTCTCGACCGCTGAATTTCCACGGCTTTCGTCTCTAGCTCCTAGGTAGACCTGGATTTAAAACGAGATCCCGCGTTAGCCAAAAATCAGGACCGATTTAAGTTGCAAGGAACAGCATCAGACCTTGGCACCCTTGGCAGCCAACCATTTTACTGTCTCGTATCCTATCCCAGAGCTAATTGTGCTCAGTCAGAAAGAAAGAATCCACTATAATCTTGATTGTACGTACTTGGCACCTGTCACGATGGCGACTTTGCCCTTGAGATTTGGAATTTCCTTCAGAGCGTCGTAATCGGAGTAGCCATGTGAGAGGTCGGGGAAAATCTGCATAGCTGACCCAGAGAGGAATGCGCTCAGCAATGAAAGATTATCAAAGTTGCTTCAAAACAGGACATCGAGGACCAGGTTTTTGAAGTGCCCAGCTTGGTATCAATGCGAGCCGGGCGATCGCCGAGCTTGGAGTTTGTAAGCTGCATCTTACTCAGCACAGAAAACTCCGAGCTGACTAAGGTCTTTTCTTGAGCGCGAGAGCTGGAGCACCAAATTAGGTATAATTGCCTTGCGTGGATCCTGCTGTCGTGTTCGTGGATTTGCCGCAGCGTGTCTTGGGACCCCCGGAACCCTGAGTTGCAACGCCGTTGAGAACGACCCTGCACGGTCTAGTAGAGAACGAGACTCTCGAGAATATTCGGAGATTTTGTTCCTTTGAGGGATGCAATCAAGCAGGCCTTAGTGTGATGCGGCAGGCCGGTGTTCCACGAAGGTCCACCTTTGCCCCCAGATGGGCTTTACTACGTTTAATCTCATGCCCACTGTAATTTGGGTCATCGCGTCGCAAGACCGCTCATACTTGATACCTTAGATTTGTCAGATGTAAGGGAATCGAGAGTTGATACTGACTGAGAGGTTACGCGCTCCTCGCTCGCAGAGTAAGCATGTTGGTTCTTGGGCGTCTATAATGCTAGGAACTCGTTTGAGATTTTTTGCCAGCGACTCGACCCCTGGGGATAAGCGGTCGGAGCGCTCGCTGAAGAATGTGATACATTAAATTGCGAATTAAAGAACAGATACGATATAATGGAGCAAAGTGTGGAGCTGGATATTGGTTTAAGATCTGGGCTCCGAATCAGCCTCCTTCATGCATATTTCTGCCACCTCTTCGGAGCAAGCCCAAAGGTCTTCAGCCAGTTGCTTATCCTTGCCGTAAGCGCTGACCTCTGCAAGGCGATTGAATGGTTGCAGGTACGAGCCTTTGTATTTCGCTGGCTCTGCCTTGATCTTCGGAGAAGTGGCCGCGAAGAGTGTCGTGTAAGCCCCTTGCAAAGGTGTGAGGGCAAATGCGGCTAAAACCAGTTTGATGAGAAGAGCAAAGATTCCGGTCTTGACAGCGTTCTTAGGGCCCTCAGTGCTCACTAACCCGGGGTGGAGTGAGATGCAAGTGATGGGGACTTTCTCGGCGTCCAATCGTGACTGCAATTCACGAGTGAACAGGACGTTGGCAAGCTTTGTAATGGCTGTTGTATAAGAAAACTTCAGACTCGGTCGTCGGTATATGTCGGGCAAGAACGGACAGTAACGAATACCAGACTCGATGACACCGTGATCCTTGCGAACGTTCCATCCTTCCAGATTCCGGAAGTCGGGTCTCTCCGGAACTCGAAGATGCAATTTGGAGGCAACCTATTCCAGTGAGCTTTAATTTCACGTCTTCGGAGAGTCACCGAGTATGAAATATACTCACAACAATGATGCGGACATCCGAGTTCGGCTCCTCTGCCGTTCGCTTCAAAACGGGCATCAACTCTTGGGTCAGGACAAAGGACCCGAGATGACTTGCACCCATGTTAGACATCATTACTTGCGTGCGACGGCGTCTACTTACTTGGTTGACATGATTTTGCTGAATGTCAGACCTCCCTCCGATACGGTCGAGTATCCCTTTACCTGCCTAGGAATCCAAAGCAATTGTCTCGTCAGAAAATGTCACAGATGGGAGCTTGGACTCGCTCTACATTCCAGCATTGTGGATCAACACATCGAGTCTATTCTCAAGGGATAGGAAAGCACTCGCTCCGGCCTTGGTCGATTGCGGGGTGCTCAAGTCTAGAGGCAGCCAATGTACAGAGCCAGCCGAAGGAAGACCAGAGATACTGTCTCGGATAGTTTGCGCCGCCGCTTTTCCGCGGGATTCGTCTCGAGCCCCCAAGTAAACCTACAGCCGAACGCTTAGCTCGTCCCCGAGTTTTTGCGGGACGCACAATCGAGAGAGACTGACCTTGGCACCTTTTGAAGCGAGCACCTCAGCGGTTTTGAACCCTATTCCAGAGCTGAACCAGATAGTATGACTATCAGGCATATCGCGCCCTATCGTGCAATTTCGACTTACTTCGCCCCCGTGACAAGGATAACTTTGCCCTGTAAATCGGGAATATCGCTGCTGGGATCATAGGAAGAGTAGCCGTAGTTGATGCTAGGAAAGATTTGCATATTGGACTGAGAGTTCTGGGTTGGTTTGGTCTGCTGCTCAAGGCGAAGTGTACGTCTCTTTAGTAGGAGGTGAGAGCATTCGGGCTTTGCCCGGGTCGTTGTAAGCCGACACTTCCGATAGATCATGCTAGAATCATGGAAGTTGAGAAGACTAGAGTATCTTTTTGCCGCCTGCTGACATGGATCCATGATTCCATCTTTTCCCATCCCATCCTGCTTACGAAGTGGCTTGCTCGTGTACTGTTAATAGTTCACGAGTAGGTTTGTAAGACTTTTTTGTAAGCAACGATGGGGCCTTGCCTTGGCACACATGCGACATATCGTCTTTTCTCGTATGCGTTCGGGCCGAGCCCGGTTCACCCCACGCGTCGCTCTGTTCCGCCGAAATCGGCACGTGCTTGGTGAGCAGACTTTATTCATCAATTATACGTGCAGTAGACGGACGCTGGATTCCCAGGTTCCATAACAACCAGACCCTACTCCCGCTATGCCTGATTGTCAGGTGAAAAGCTCTCGACAGGTCGAGAAGACCGAGAGTGCCCCGATATCTGTCGTAGAGCGCGTTGGCTAAAATCGCGGGCGCGTGGCCACACGGCAAGCCAAAGGATATGTGGCTTTTTTTCAATAGAAAATTCAATTCATTCGAAGTCAGCAAGACTATGGTCGACGGAGCAGGGGATATTGAGAGGCATGTGTACGTAATTGGGTGTGGAAATTCTGAGCCTTGTTTGTTTGTTACTTCTTTCTCCGTTGCAATCCCAACTGCCCACCTGTTCTCGCCCTCCAACTTGGGGATCCCGTCCAATCGCTACTAGTTCGGTTACCTTGCCTGAGGTATAATGGCACAATCCTACATCGAGATGGCACGTCTCGCTGCATCTCCCCACACCGACTCCCACCAAAACACTATTCGCGACTTCGTTCTGCAACATAATATGATCTTGTTTGCCCCGGAAGGGATGTGCTCAAGGATGCTTGAGCTTGAGCATCAAATTTTAGCCTTATCTACAAGGGTAGCTGCTCTCGAAAACGCTCAGTCCGCAGAGCGCACAAAAGCGGGCGAGCGGTTCAGGCCCGATGTCGAACGGCAAGCGTCAACGCCCATCATATCCTTTCCGTTCAATGTAGCCAAAGCGACTGAGCCCGTTGTCCAGGAAACGATAGGTCCTAACTCCATGGACCTCGTTCGTCCCCTGAAACGCACGCGACATCGAGCCTCCGTTCCTGGTCCGAAGCAAGGACTGCAGACTTTCCCTGTATTACAGGTGACATTTGATGACAACGCTCAATCCAGGTAAGTTTAGCTTGTGTATAACTCGCCCGACCTTGTGATCCTCACTACCAAAGCAGCCGAGAGGCTCAGCCGTTCTCTTCTACTGCCGACCCAAACATACCTACGTCTCGCCCTCTGCCTAAAAGATCTCCCAAAAAAGTATCGGCTAGCTCCAGTGCCAAAACTTCTAGAAAACGCCGTCGCATTAATCGTCAAGGCGTCCAGGCCACAAGCGGGGAGTCCAAGACGGAAGCTATTAGTCCTGATGCGACTGAGCTCATTTGCTGTGATCGGTTGGTAAATCAACTCTCATCATCTGGCTTCAGTGAATGATATTGGGTTTTAAGCTGCTCCCAATGGTTTCATGTCGGCTGCACAGATGTCCCTCCTGACGATCCTCGTCTGAGCTTGCCAGACGTTCCTTTTTTCTGCAAGAGATGTGCCAGTGGGTTAGTATTAGGTGGGTATGCTCTTTATAACGCTTTCTAAAGTGATTGGGCCTGCTGTAGATCAGCTACCACTGTCAATACCACGATTGGGCCAATCGACAAGAATGCCTGCGGCCATAGAGGCTGCACCCGCGCTATCGAGCCTGGGGACGGCGAATACGTGATAGAGCGCATAATTGGGAAGCGGAGTGTGAGTACGGATGGCGGGAATCTCATAGAATATCTGATCAAGTGGGAAGGTACGATTCATTCTGTTGGAAAATATCCTTATTGCGTTTATAACTGCTCCATTGTCTAGGATATCCTGCTTCTGAAGCCGACTGGAGGACTGGTGACGACATGGGCTTCACTTTTAGGCTATTGTGCAGCGATTTCGAAAGGTTAGCGGCCACTGAAGGCGTACCAACGACTGGACCCAAGGCCTTACTCAAGGAAGCCACAGATGCTGGCTAGAACTGAGCAGGATCACTCATGTATATTAATGTATAATTTACTGCCTCGAATTTTGGTTTAAATTTTCTTTCTCTTCCTTATTCCCCAATTGTGGAAGCCTCGTAATCTCGTATTCGTTCAATTTCTGCCGCGGCGTTCCTTGCAGTTTCCTTTACCTATTCTACGTTGTATCATTAATGCTCTCCTACCTTGTTGTCGCTTGTCTGTTCTCAACTGTGAGCGCTATTTCGGGTGCTGGACCCTGCGCAGCGTCGACGTGTTCTGAAATCCAACACTTTCTACCATTTCACTTCAGACTGCACCCGTCACCTTACATCCCAATCCCTACTAACCGACCGCTCATTACCCAAGGATGAAGCCCTCAAGTGCACTTTACCCTCTGGTTCTGGCGTTGGCATCTGTATGCTCTGCAAAATTGTCGTTCAAATCTGGGTCAGCTGTCGTGAACGCGAAGGATGGTAGCCCGTCACAGAGCCTGAAGTGAGTCCCTGTGTCTCTGATCCAGTTGTAGTCATACTGATATTAGCATGTTATTTCCTGTAGATTTGACCCCTCACAGGGCACAAAACCCCTTCGGGTCGCCCAAGACGAAACTCTGAAACTTCAGTTCACTGTCTTCGATGACGCAGAGAAACGCGACGTTCAGCCGCACCAGACCTTCCTTCGGTTCTACGACGAGAAGACAGACGAAGAGGGTATTGTGCCCATTAAAGTCGGAAGGGATGGCAAAGCGAGGTTCTCGATGGTGGGTGTTGTCGTCGCGTTACCCGCGTGCATATCTTTTGGTCGTTCCTGACGGCGCCCATTTTTCAGAACCTTCGCAAACCACCAGTCGGCCTACCGCCCACAACGTTTGACCCTCTACATGTCAGCTTGATACTTGGGTCGTTCAGGCACGAAGGTGCCGTGTACGACCTCTTCGACCTCAGTTTACCACCATCTGCGAGCACGCCGCCACACCCTGAAGAATCGAGCTTCCACGTCCAACCTGAAATTGCTCATACGTTCCGACCCGATCAAAAATCACCACCCAAGTTCATCTCACTTGTTTTCGCTGGTCTCGTTCTCTCCCCGTGGGCTGTCCTGCTCGGTCTCGTAAGTGGCAGACTTTGATTTTGTACGCCATTCCTAATATCGCCCCACTCTTCCAGCTGCGCTACCTTCCAATCTCACTTCAGCCCGACACCAAGACCTTACCATTCTTAGCATGCCTGGCGAGCTTCGAAGGGTTGTTATTCTGGTATTGGGTGGATTTGTATTTGGGACAGGTGCTGATGTACGGTGCGGCTCTTGGCCTCGCTACTGCTATTGCGGGCAAAAGGGCGCTTTCTTCGTTCAATTGATTGGACATGTAGCTAGCCTCAATGAACATGTTTGTCGCCTACGCGGTTAATTGAGTGGTGATAGATAATGACGACCGCTGCATTACGCCCCTCTTCGCACCGAGGCCCGTGGTGTCCAACTTGCAGGTTGATCCGAAACTGGTGGAGCGACCCAAGGATCCGGGGCGTCCTTGGTTTCTGGTTCTTGGAACTGCGTAGTTTGCTCAGATGGAGCAATCGCCTCTGCAGCGTCTGAATTTTGTACGTTGGGTGCTTGGAGTTGTTGCCGAGCTCGTTCTGCTCTGTCTCTCTCAGCTATCAGCAGAGCATTGGCTTTCACCATGTTCATACGCTGTAGGTCCACTTGGAGCTCCTATGCGCAGAAAAGAGACTTGAGTGCTTGAAACCGAGAATTGCGTTAGGTCGTCATACCTCCAACGAGGGGGGCTCGGTCCGCGTGAACGATAGCCAGGAATTCCACTGTACTATTAAATAAAGTCGTTAGGTTTCTTTACTGCCAGGAAAGAGATGGGCCGCTCACTTGGTAAGCCGGCGGTGCCCGGGAACATATGGTCCGGGTTGGCGTATTTCACAGTTCGTCTGGGCCGACGGAGGGCTGGAGACAGATGCATTGGATACTCAAAGTAACGATTACCTGTCGAAGGAAGGATGTAAGATTCAGGATCCGCTCGTTTTGGCACTAAATTCGGCCACACCAAACCTTGAAGGTCACGCCCGACGAGGTATCGACTCTGAACGATAACACTATTGATCAGCATCCGAGAATAGACTTGTGGTAAAATACCCGTACACCTGTCACAGATCGCCAAAGATTTCGGATTGCTGCTGCCATTTCGCAAGTTGTAGGTGGGTATGGTCAGGCGGAGCGTTTCGAAAATGATCATGTGCAGCGCCACATTTACCCACACTTCAGCCCGCGCGTTCTGGATCACCAATGCCACCGTTCAATGAACGGATCACAGTCGGCTCTTTGTGTCTAAAGATGATTAATTTGGATTGAGACACTAGGACAGTCATTAAGAGCGGAGCCATGGGTGTTGGAGAAGTTCGGCGGTCATCGAATATCTTAACTCGGAGTTTGGTTTTTCTCGTCCATGGAACTTTCCAGCTGTAAACACCTCGCAAGCAAAACTTGATCCATCCTCTATATCCGACGAGTCGACTTCGTCGAGGATTCGAATTTCAAAGCTATCCACCTGGGACAGCTTGAACCTTAATGCGTGATCGTCCGTGTTGCGTCGAATTTCCTTGAGATAGGCGGTCGTATCGGGTGGCAGTGGCTCCTTATCAAACAAGGTTTCGAACTGGTGGCGGTGGTTGGGAGGAGAAGGTTGCACTTGAAGTACATCTCCGCTGGACAAGAAAGGCTTGCCCTGAAAAGTCGAGAGCCTATTCTGCATCCAGCTTGAAACGACCGCTCGGTACTCAGCATCATTGCATGCCATATACCAGTCGATATCGCTCTTTTGGGACCAGAGGCGCATCGCATCTTCCTCCAAAATTCTTCCTTATCCGGGTGATTCAAAGCACCCGACGGAGCAACAAACAACTCGTCGACGGATGGCAGCCGGAAGCAGGTCCTTTCCTTGAGTTTGCTACACACGAGGGAGGCAATAACCAAACGAATCGGGTGGGTCCTAGCGTCCGAGAAGACCGTATATTGAAGCTCCAAGGGTTGGGATGAATTTGCTTGTGAGGCGTGTACCACTACACTGGCTGTTGAGTCTGTGTAAATCACATCCCTCCCAAGCAAGAGCACAGAGAGGGAGACCATACTCCTTATCTCCGGAACGGTAACGTCAAGTGGGTGGGTTGTGGTCCATACGGAAACGTCCAAGGATCCCGGAAGCTAAGGTCTGACCTTTAGTCTATGGTTGAGCTTGTTCAAGGCTCTGACCTACCATAAAAGCAACAACCGGAAGCAAAGTCGGCAGAGAACGAGGAGGGTGTTCCGCGTACGGAATGTCTCCAAAATTAAACTCAAAGCAGGCAATCCCTAGAGACGAGCGTAAGAGGCCAGCTTAGGGAGATTTGACACGGAACTTACCGTTGTGCGACTTTCCTTCTCCCGCCAAAAGCATTGGGTAGGAATGGGCTCGTAGATCATTGCCGACTGCCAATACAGGCTGAATAAACAGGGATCGTCCTGCCTCAGTCAAGCTACCGAAACTAAACCGATGTCAATATGGGCGCGAAGGGACCTAGAGGACATGACGTACGTTGTGTCGCGTGGTGTTTCCTCGAGGTTGACCTTTGCGAAAAACAATATTTGAACTGACCAGGGAAACGACAACACGTTGGGATCTTTGGACAAATCCCCTTCTCTGAGAGCGAGTTCTGGAACATCTCCTTCAGGGGGGCACGGGAATACGACTCTTTCGTCGTTGGGCAGAATCTTTGGAGTTGGTGGAGAATAGGTGAGGATTTCGTATGGCGCTCGGTTTGACACTGAGAGGGAGCTGAGGAAGTGCTGCACTCATTCGTGTCGTGGCATCAGCTTTATGTATGTGTAGATTCCGGTCGCATAATGAGGGACTCGGTAGCCCAATAGGTTGGTTCAAATCAGCCGCCACGTCCTCTAGTTTCGATCAATGTTTCGTGTATCGGAGATGTGTACGTCCCAGGATCTATACACATCAATGATGAAAGACGTACCCACGTGTATGTCGACCTTCATTGGTGGCGAAAGGCCAAATACGAAGCACTAGCTTCGAATGGACTCAGGGTGGCGCATCCGACTACGCCGAATCCATACACGCACGCGGTTCACATCCAGAATATCCCGACGGTTGGAGTTACGGAGCGTAGTTGGCAGAAAATGCTCGGGGCAAGCCGCAAAATACAAGGAGTCGACTGACTGAGGCGGCCGAGCATCAGGTACCAGGGTCCCGGCCGGCTTCCTCCTCCCCGATCCAGTCAACGATGCGTTATGATCGATATGTGAATTCTAGCTTTCTTGCGCGTGGGGCATGAGGTTGGCTCGCGCCTAGCATTGAACAACTCTGCTTGCACAGAGAAGGGAGTCGAACTCGGGCCAAGGCTGGAAATTCGGGCAGATGCCGAAGCGGGGGAACGACGCGGAACCCCTGAATTGTAATCTCAACTGTTGTAGCACCTTCCACCAGAACGCAGCTTACTCACCCAAACCACGACATCACTTCAACGTGGTTCCGACTATATACGGACCTCACAGGGGCAGTTTCAGATCTTTTCGAATTATGGATGCTTCGGTTCGAGGATTACCCCTACTCAGTGGACCCCCACCAAGCCGGGAAGAGCCCAACAGCAACACCTGCAGACGATGTTCAAAGGATCTGGGAATTATTTTTAGGAGTAACCGAACATGCCAGATGTGCGGTATGTATTGGAGTGCATGTCGAGTTCGTTCAAACGTAGAGGCTGACTTTGAATGCTGTTCAGGTTTCAACTACTGCTCATCGTGCTGCGACCACCAGGCACTTATGCCTCGATTAGGCTCGGAGGGCGGATATGATCCGGTCAGCGTATGCAGCTTCTGCATTGAACCGTTAACCAGTAAGCTTTTCCGATCTTTGCCTTCCCGGTCGGCATTAGAACACGGGTTTATGCAGTTACCGCATCGTCAAGAAATCAACTGCGCACAACCTCAGTGGCCAAGCTCAAACAATACCTGAAGGCGTTTAACATCTCGAGTCCCGGTGCCCTTGAGAAGGATGATATAGTGCAAGCAGTCCTTGCGGCAAGAGTGAGTGTTCAACAATGGGTCCTTGCCCGCGCAAAGGCTAACAGAGCTCCTAACGCAGCAACCCAACGGCTGTTTGCCGCCAGAATTAGAAAACTACTATAGGAAGAACTCTGTTCCCGACCAGCGCCGAGGGCGCCCTGAGCGACGCACCTTCCTGGATCGTGCAAGTGATGCGGCCCACGCTGCTCGGCATGCCTTCCAAGAAGCTACTGGCAGCTCACAAAATGCCGACCGAGACCCAGGATTACGCCCCCCGAATGCACAACAACCTCCTCGACCCTCCTCCCAACCTCCTCCCCAGACTCGTCCACCACGGCCACCAACTGCCACTCGACCACAACCAGTACCGCAGCCGCAGCAGCAATATGCATATCCACAGTATGGTCACCCTTACGCTTCCCCGCCCCGTGCACCTCCACGACCTGCACCATCGACCCAATATGCTCGTCCACCACCAGCTCCCGCTCGTCCTCCTCGCCCACCAACTCCAATCCCACCATTATCGAGCCTCCTGGACAAAACGACGGAGGAGCTAAATGCCCTTTCAGTACACGTCCTCAAGGAGATCCTCCACCAAAACCACGTCAATGCTCGTCTCCTCCTTGAGAAGAGCGACCTTGTTGACCGGGTGAAAATATTGATTGACGATGAAAGGAGGGAACGCGAGCGTGAAGAGGAGATGCGGCGCTTGGAGGATCAAGAAGCCATCGATTTACAACATAGGATGATGGCCGAACTAAGAGCCAGAGAGCAGGAAAGAGAGAGGCAGATGCGAGAACAAGCTGCTACGAGTGCGGCAGAGTCAGGCGAAGCGAGTTCCCCCACTGCTGGGGATGGGTCGACCGAGGCGGTTCCACCATTACCTGGTGCTCCTGACAGCAAGTCAGCTTCACATGAGGACCAAAACCAGGAATCGAAGTCTACCCCTCCGCCTGCGCCAGCTCCGGCACCACCCAAGACCAGTCCTTTGCCCCACGTCATGGAACGAACTGGGCTGTGCGTGGTCTGTCAAGACGCCGACGCGAACATGGCCTTGGTCGACTGCGGGTTAGTTGGCTTCATTTTTGGCTGGTCATCTAACTTTACTGATTGCGCGGATGTTTTGCAGGCACCTGGCACTGTGCAAGACTTGCTCTGACTTAATCTGGTCAACGACGCGAGAATGTCCATTATGCCGAACCCGCATCGTTACACAAGAAAGGATGCTTAGAATCTTCAGGACCTAGATCATCTTTTCGGTATATTTGGTTGTAGATCTACATTTTTCGTTTATCTCCTTCTCTTACTTCCCGTTTATCGCTGTCGTCAAACATGCTGTCGTCCCCATCTTTGCACGTTGTTCAACTGCAGGCGCTATTTCTGTATATCATAATGGATTTTGAAGGGTTTTTGTTGTAGCTGGGCGCTAGCTGATGATACACGCATTCTGCTGAGGGAAGACTTCCACACGGCATGACACTGAAAGCTCGATCAATCTTGCCATTGCATAACGGATGGTACCCAATAAGACGGTCCCCCCTCCTCTTGCTCGTCTATCCAACACAAACCATCCCGAATAAGCATGTTCTCCAACACGGTCTTTGCTCTTTCGGGCGTCCATCCTTGGGAATCCACTAACGCAGACACGTCGATGAATCCACCAAGCATTTGAGCAATACCGAGAGCAGCCGCTTGGTCGTTGTCCAGCTCCTTTACGACCGAGCGCACCATCTTTTTCCCGCTTTCCAGTTGCACTACTTCATAGCCTGATCCGAGTGGTGCCAAGGTCTTGATACTGCGCACCACATCCTCCTCGGTGATACTGCCTTCACCTCCTTCAGCCACACCTCTTAGCTTCGACAACAGTCGAATCAACTCCCCCATCTCGATTATTCCGCCATTTCTCTCCCTCGTACTAACACAGATGTCCACAATCTGCACCCCGAGTTCGTACTGCCAATCTCCCAGACCCAACATCTCGGCCCACCACCCTCCCTTTCTGGGTCCAGCTAGGGGATCAACTCCAATAGCAGCGCACATTTGCTGGAATGCTTGACGGAACTGAGGGTCCTTTCTGATTTCATCACGATGGTCTGAAGCGAAGCGGGATAATGAGGTACGGAATTGGTTTAATTGGGAGTGGAGAGATTCTATTTGAGTTTGGTTTAGTGCGGAGGAAAGAGCGGCAAAAGATTGGAGGGACTGAGTTTGCCTATCGAAGGCTGCGAGACCTGCGCCCCCTAATCGATGCATGGTAGTTGTGGGACGATGGTGGCGGTAGTTTGGGCTCCTGTGAAAAGTTGGATCAGTTTGTTCAGAGATTTCCAGATTTACTAAACACCTCCTAGCCACGGATAGTCTGGGGTTTTCAGACGACCAAGATGCTCGGATTTACGACTTCTCAAAGGTAGGGGTCACTTATATCCAGCTATCCCAGAATTGTGTCCGACCGTAAACTGCGCAGAAGAGGGAAGGATGCACGAGGTCGAGGACTCGATTGTACGACCCAGGGTGCCAGTCTTTTTCTTCCTCGGGTACGTTCTCGAGAACGGCAGCGGCTGATCCCAACCTTGATCTCAGGTGTTGAGACACTAGTTCGTCAGATTCCCAAATTCGGACGTGGCATGATGGCTTTCAGGATCCCGTTAGAACGCCTCCATTGACGCCCTCAAGGCCTCACCTGAATGCCCGTCGCTTCATCCCTCATCTTGGCATAGCCTTCAAGCTCATCAAGCACCCAATTGACTTCGGCTTCTGTGAGCTTTTCTCCTTGGATCACATGCTCGAGTGCTTCTGCTTTCCACTTTGACCGGATAACAGGGTCTTTGAGCTTAGCCCACCATAAAGGCTTGCTTCTCAGCGCATACGAGAGTTCAATCATGCGAAGGTCGACCAACTGGAGTGGGCATGTCTTCCAGTTGGTGCTTGTTCTCTACAGTGGAGCACGCTATTCAAGTCCCCTCACCGTCAAAGCCGCGTCGCCATGCCCATTATACCCAAGGAAGTCAGTGAAAGGGAAAGAAAATTTGGGGGAGGACATTATTTGGTGTGCTTGAGGTGTACTAAATCTCGACTTGCGCACGTTATAAGTTGGTTAGCCTTGGAGAAATGTCCTCACCGGAGCCGGGGCAGACGGTCGAATACAGCCTTCGTTACGTAATGTTTGTCCACGCGGCACAGAATTCAAGAGAAGAAGATCGACTAGTTGAGGGCCGGGTAGTAATCTGAGATGCCCGTGGGCCTCGACTGAACTGGTTTCGCTGACTCGTGTTTAGCCCTGGTCGCCGCCCAGCCTCACATGAAGCGCCACGATAGTCCTTGTTTACACTCGAACGACGCCCCCAATGTTGTTTCGCTATGATTTTACTGAGGCAAGATAAATGGTAAATACGTGATGATCGCTGGGAAGCCAGGGGGTGTCCTTCCTAAAGCCCCGGTAGACACAAAAGAAGATAAAAAAAAGGAGCGTAGCTCTTCTCGGAATGAGACTTTCCAAAGCCCAGCGAGAACATGTAAAGTACCCATTGATTCAAATTCAGAGCTGACGCGAAGCTATCCTGCAGATATCTTTGTATCAATGCTCGCAGAAGTTAAACTCGGTCCCTGCTCGTCGACACGTTGCCGAGAACGTCTCGAACGCCACCCTCTCATGCGTTAGGTATTAGTTCCGACCCGTATGTCTTATCCTCCGCGAAGGGAATCACGTTTTCAACTGGATCCGCCACCATATCCACCAGCTTCATCGGAAGAAGAGCTTTCATTCTACGGTTGTCCTTAACGAGAGCCTCAAAGACCGCTTCGCGAGTTCAATGAAGTTGTTGAGGGTGGATATCCGATGTCGAAGGGATACGGTCTTCTGGATCAACCAAGAATATTTGCAGTGACCGGGTTTCGTGGGGTCGACAACCTTTAATGAAGATACTTGACGCTGGTAGATATTCGGGAATGCAACGTACCGGTTCGCGAATGTCTTGACCGCACCGACAGCAAGTCGCACCCGGTACTATTTAACGCATTTCCTTTGAAGAAGAGTGACCGAGACTTATATATATGGCATGGGTGGATATAATTGTTTCTTCAGTAGTATTCCTTTCGCAGCTCTCACCTAGACAACCTTCGCCAGTTTGGAAAGCTCCCCAGACGTCTCGTACAGATCTCGTTCCATTCAATTAAATATATGCTCCTCCCATAGTGTACTACTACGGAATATTTTTCGTACAGCAGCGAATTTTCTAGGACTTGGCACCCGGTCACTGTCGGACGGGGGTTTGGGGACGGCAGCGGGTTTTGTGGCCGTTACGCCAATCGCTAAAGTGAGTCAACCTCATGGTTGATCAAGTATATCAAGCCTATATGTGCGTTTACTCACAGCCTTTGGCACGAAGTACTGCAATATTGGGCCTGAGGGCACACAAAGGTGTCGGTTTTAGTAAAAGAGTCCAGGGCGGCAACATGGTCACCCACTAATTTGCACCCCATGCAACGAAGAGGAGAGTTAGGCTTGCCGTTAATATCCTCTCCATAGAGGGGGCACTTCAAAGAGAAGCATCCCACCAGGCCCTCCGAGTCCTTTTGTCGAGCTTGGGCCTGCTCTTGTCGTAAGGACTCCTCAGATAAACCTAACTTAACCCCAAAAGCTTGCCACAAATCTATCTCAGACGACTCCTTAAGAATGCGTTCCTCACAAAGTGGGTTGGCGCAACGCTTGATAAGTCTCAAGCTGTCCATGACGTGGAGCCACATTGGGCCAATTTGCGCCATCAAGAGAACATCGTTTCGGCAATGGTGAACAACAAATCCGAAGAATGGCTTCGCCAATTGCCCTATACATCCTAATCAGCGTCTGCTGTTTGGTTATATGGTTCATGAAACGATTGTTACCATAGAGAACGCCGAGACCGACTGGACCATCACGACTAATTGGCCCAAACCCCAGTAAGAGGATTAAGTCCTGTTCTTGAATTAAGTCAGATATCGCAATTTTTTGCAACCTTTTAGAAGGGAGAGCTTCTAATAGGCTATGTAGATCTTTGTCAAGCGAACCCACCAGCTAGAAATGCAATTTTACTACTCACGCGCGAAGGTCGCTGAAAAATAATGAATGATCGAGCGCGCCATTGGTCATGAACGGCTTCTCGCTCACTATTCTTTCCGCTTCCCACCATCGCTTCATTATTCGAAAGTGTAAGCGCCATTTTTCGATGCAGCTCCCGTGAAGGGACGGGGCGGATAACAAGTACCGGACCAATGAGGAAACGTGCGCGAGCAATTTAACCGATGCTGGAATCGTCTCGATTATCGCCGCGCATCGTTTTGCCATGTTATCAGCCCCATACTTCTTTGCATCTTCTTCTGCGGTAGTATTAAAAAGCCCCCTCGTCCGCCCGTATGTGCTAAGAATGTGACATCCCGCCCACACAATAGAATTGTCGAGCTGATACTGCCGTTCGATCTGAGGGGGATCAAAAATGTTGGGCACGATAATCCGAACCATTTCGTCAAAGTCTATTAACCCAACACTTCGGCGACATTAGTTTAGTTAGAGATGGCGGAGACATCCATAAACCCACAATGACTCGTCGAGGTTGTCCGGTAAGGCCTGTTCGCCATGTTCATGTGTACTTAACCTGTACACAAGTAAGAGGAACTGCCTCCGTGACCGAGGGAGCCCTGGCCAGTTCTCAGAGGGACTCCCAAACCATTTCACATAACGTGAAACCAATAATGCACATCGTTCCCCGAGTTTAACTTCAGCGGAGCGGTGGTAGCTGAAATCTATGACCCGGAAGGCATGGTATAAGGCACTAATACACGCAAGGAACCACCGGACTCCGATGGGCTATTTATATATTTCGATATGTAAGGGTTCGTACATTCGCTGTTGCGTTTCTGCGACTTACAGTCGGTCGCTCCATCACCCCAGGAAGGGTTGTAGCCATTACAGCTAACTCTTCTAATAGCCCTGAAGATCGTAAAGCACTCCATGTATTATCCTTGCACGTCTTTTCGGGAGAGAGGTTCTGAGCCAGTTCTTCAGCCTGTTCGACAAGTTCAGCTATCTCCACCGATTTAATTGAGCCGTGCTGCATCAGGCGTTGGATTCGGAGACGAAGCAGTCTTGGATCTGCAGGCATGATTTCTGTCCTCGTAATGCTTTCTGGGGTGTGTTGAATTGATGCAAGAGCATTGGGTTGCTCGCCAACCCCTATCCACCCACACCGTAAATTCAAGACGCCGGTACTTCGACGTCCCACGGTTGGTGTGATATCTCAAAGTGACCAATCAGCGGGCTTCTAATCCTTGCACTTCTTTTGTACGTGCCTCGAAATACCGACGCCGACATCAATAAAAACATACATAGTGGTCGATAAACGCGTCGTATAATGAGCTGTTGGGCACTCGTAATGTCGGCATCTATTTGTCCCTCTCCCTAGCGGCAAACGGGCACATCTTCCCT
>KN823064.1:38781-79872 GCA_000827465.1 Tulasnella calospora MUT 4182
AGCTATCCCAGAATTGTGTCCGACCGTAAACTGCGCAGAAGAGGGAAGGATGCACGAGGTCGAGGACTCGATTGTACGACCCAGGGTGCCAGTCTTTTTCTTCCTCGGGTACGTTCTCGAGAACGGCGGCGGCTGATCCCAACCTTGATCTCAGGTGTTGAGACACTAGTTCGTCAGATTCCCAAATTCGGACGTGGCATGATGGCTTTCAGGATCCCGTTAGAACGCCTCCATTGACGCCGTCAAGGCCTCACCTGAATGCCCGTCGGTTCATCCCTCATCTTGGCATAGCCTTCAAGCTCGTCAAGCACCCATTTGACTTCGGCTTCCGTGAGCTTTTCTCCTTGGATCACATGCTCGAGTGCTTCTGCTTTCCACTTCGACCGGATAACAGGGTCTTTGACCTTGGCCCACCATAAAGGCTTGCTTCTCAGCGCATACGAGAGTTCAATCATGCGAAGGTCAACCAACTAGAGCGGGCATGTCTTCAGTTAGTGCTTGTTCTGTAGAATAGAACACGCTATTCAAGTCCCCTCACCGTCAAAGCCGCGTCGCCATGCCCATTATACCCAAGGAAGTCAGTGAAAGGGAAAGAAAATTTGGGGGAGGACATCATTTGGTGTGCTTGAGGTGTACTAAGTCTCGACTTGCGCACGTTATAAGTTGGTTAGCCTTGGAGAAATGTCCTCACCGGAGCCGTGGCAGACGGTCGAATACAGCCTTCGTTACGTAATGTTTGTCCACGCGGCACAGGATTCAAGAGAAGAAGATCGACTAGTTGAGGGCCGGGTAGTAATCTGAGATGCCCGTGGGCCTCGACTGAACTGGTTTCGCTGACTCGTGTTTAGCCCTGGTCGCCGCCCAGCCTCACATGAAGCGCCACGATAGTCCTTGTTTACACTCGAACGACGCCCCCAATGTTGTTTCGCTATGATTTTACTGAGGCAAGATAAATGGTAAATACGTGATGATCGCTGGGAAGCCAGGGGGTGTCCTTCCTAAAGCCCCGGTAGACACAAAAGAAGATAAAAAAAAGGAGCGTAGCTCTTCTCGGAATGAGACTTTCCAAAGCCCAGCGAGAACATGTAAAGTACCCATTGATTCAAATTCAGAGCTGACGCGAAGCTATCCTGCAGATATCTTTGTATCAATGCTCGCAGAAGTTAAACTCGGTCCCTGCTCGTCGACACGTTGCCGAGAACGTCTCGAACGCCACCCTCTCATGCGTTAGGTATTAGTTCCGACCCGTATGTCTTATCCTCCGCGAAGGGAATCACGTTTTCAACTGGATCCGCCACCATATCCACCAGCTTCATCGGAAGGAGAGCTTTCATTCTACGGTTGTCCTTAACGAGAGCCTCAAAGACCGCTTCGCGAGTTCAATGAAGTTGTTGAGGGTGGATATCCGATGTCGAAGGGATACGGTCTTCTGGATCAACCAAGAATATTTGCAGTGACCGGGTTTCGTGGGGTCGACAACCTTGAATGAAGATACTTGACGCTGGTAGATATTCGGGAATGCAACGTACCGGTTCGCGAATGTCTTGACCGCACCGACAGCAAGTCGCACCCGGTACTATTTAACGCATTTCCTTTGAAGAAGAGTGACCGAGACTTATATATATGGCATGGGTGGATATAATTGTTTCTTCAGTAGTATTCCTTTCGCAGCTCTCACCTAGACAACCTTCGCCAGTTTGGAAAGCTCCCCAGACGTCTCGTACAGATCTCGTTCCATTCAATTAAATATATGCTCCTCCCATAGTGTACTACTACGGAATATTTTTCGTACAGCAGCGAATTTGCTAGGACTTGGCACCCGGTCACTGTCGGACGGGGATTTGGGGACGGCAGCGGGTTTTGTGGCCGTTACGCCAATCGCTAAAGTGAGTCAACCTCATGGTTGATCAAGTATATCAAGCCTATATGTGCGTTTACTCACAGCCTTTGGCACGAAGTACTGCAATATTGGGCCTGAGGGCACACAAAGGTGTCGGTTTTAGTAAAAGAGTCCAGGGCGGCAACATGGTCACCCACTAATTTGCACCCCATGCAACGAAGAGGAGAGTTAGGCTTGCCGTTAATATCCTCTCCATAGAGGGGGCACTTCAAAGAGAAGCATCCCACCAGGCCCTCCGAGTCCTTTTGTCGAGCTTGGGCCTGCTCTTGTCGTAAGGACTCCTCAGATAAACCTAACTTAACCCCAAAAGCTTGCCACAAATCTATCTCAGACGACTCCTTAAGAATGCGTTCCTCACAAAGTGGGTTGGCGCAACGCTTGATAAGTCTCAAGCTGTCCATGACGTGGAGCCACATTGGGCCAATTTGCGCCATCAGGAGAACATCGTTTCGGCAATGGTGAACAACAAAACCGAAGAATGGCTTCGCCAATTGCCCTATACATCTTAATCAGCGTCTGCTGTTTGGTTATATGGTTCATGAAACGATTGTTACCATAGAGAACGCCGAGACCGACTGGACCATCACGACTAATTGGCCCAAACCCCAGTAAGAGGATTAAGTCCTGTTCTTGAATTAAGTCAGATATCGCAATTTTTTGCAACCTTTTAGAAGGGAGAGCTTCTAATAGGCTATGTAGATCTTTGTCAAGCGAACCCACCAGCTAGAAATGCAATTTTACTACTCACGCGCGAAGGTCGCTGAAAAATAATGAATGATCGAGCGCGCCATTGGTCATGAACGGCTTCTCGCTCACTATTCTTTCCGCTTCCCACCATCGCTTCATTATTCGAAAGTGTAAGCGCCATTTTTCGATGCAGCTCCCGTGAAGGGACGGGGCGGATAACAAGTACCGGACCAATGAGGAAACGTGCGCGAGCAATTTAACCGATGCTGGAATCGTCTCGATTATCGCCGCGCATCGTTTTGCCATGTTATCAGCCCCATACTTCTTTGCATCTTCTTCTGCGGTAGTATTAAAAAGCCCCCTCGTCCGCCCGTATGTGCTAAGAATGTGACATCCCGCCCACACAATAGAATTGTCGAGCTGATACTGCCGTTCGATCTGAGGGGGATCAAAAATGTTGGGCACGATAATCCGAACCATTTCGTCAAAGTCTATTAACCCAACACTTTGGCGACATTAGTTTAGTTAGAGATGGCGGAGACATCCATAAACCCACAATGACTCGTCGAGGTTGTCCGGTAAGGCCTGTTCGCCATGTTCATGTGTACTTAACCTGTACACAAGTAAGAGGAACTGCCTCCGTGACCGAGGGAGCCCTGGCCAGTTCTCAGAGGGACTCCCAAACCATTTCACATAACGTGAAACCAATAATGCACATCGTTCCCCGAGTTTAACTTCAGCGGAGCGGTGGTAGCTGAAATCTATGACCCGGAAGGCATGGTATAAGGCACTAATACACGCAAGGAACCACCGGACTCCGATGGGCTATTTATATATTTCGATATGTAAGGGTTCGTACATTCGCTGTTGCGTTTCTGCGACTTACAGTCGGTCGCTCCATCACCCCAGGAAGGGTTGTAGCCATCACAGCTAACTCTTCTAATAGCCCTGAAGATCGTAAAGCACTCCATGTATTATCCTTGCACGTCTTTTCGGGAGAGAGGTTCTGAGCCAGTTCTTCAGCCTGTTCGACAAGTTCAGCTATCTCCACCGATTTGGTTGACCCGTGCTGCATCAGGCGTTGAATTCGGAGACGAAGCAGTCTTGGATCTGCAGGCATGATTTCTGTCCTCGTAATGCTTTCTGGGGTGTGTTGAATTGATGCAAGAGCATGGACAGGGGAGGCTCGTTCAAAACTTCGACGGTGGGACCGCACCAAAATAAGCAAGTGGCGTGAGAACAGCTTTCAGCAGCCACCAACCACGTCCCATTGCCGAAATGATCTAGGTAGCTCCTGGGGCATTTTCATATTTTGTTGTTCACTTTTGAATCATTAACCCTAGCTCGGTGGATAACGTTGACAGAGTTATTTGAACATAATTACACAAATCTGGCTTAACTTCGTTGGGGCTCGGCAACCCCTGACGGTGGGATGGGGGAATCGGGACGACACAGTCTTTTATGGCGGTTACGCCAATCGCTAAAGCGAGTCAACTTCATGGTTGAGTAAAGATATAAAACTTATATTTGGGCTTACTTACAGTTTTTGGCATGAAGTACTGCAATATTGGGCCTAGGGACATGCAAAAGGTTCAGTTTTAGCAACAGAGCCGAGCGCGACAAATGGTCACCCACTGATTTGCACTCAACGCAACAAAGCGGAGAGTTGGGTCGGTCGTTAATGTCCTCCCCGTAAAGGGGGCACTTCAAAAAGAAGCATCCAACCGGGCCCTCAGATTCCTCTCGTCGAGCCTGGGCCCGCTCTCTTCGTAAGGACCCCTCGGATAGACCCAACTCAGCCCCAAAAGCTTGCCACAAATCCACCTCAGACGGCTCCTTATTTTTTATCTTCTCCCATAGTGGGTCTGCGCACCGTTTTATGGGTCTCAGGCAGTCCATGGCGTGGGGCCACATTGGTTTAATATGCTCCGTCATTAACCGAACGTCGTCTCGGCAAAACGCGACAGCAAATTCGTGGAACGACTCTAACCACTGTCCTGTACGTCACTAATCAGCGCCAACTGGAGGATCGTATGGTTGACGGAAGGATTCTTACCACTGAGATACGGGGGACCGACAAGATCAGTGCGACGAATTGGTCCAAAACCAAGCAAGAGGATCAAGTCCTGCTGCTGAACTAGGTCAGATATTGTATCCTTTTGCAACATTCTGGTAGAAAGGGCTAGCAGTAGACTAGATATTTGGCGCTCAATTGTTGACACCGGCAAGAAATGCGATTGTGACTCACGCGCCGAGGTCGCCGAAAAAAGAATTATGACCGAACCCAACATCGACTGGCCCCTCGCTCGCCGTACGTTCCGCTTCCCACCATTTCTTCATTAATCGCAAGTGTAGGTGCCATGTCCGGACGATGCTTCTGTGAAATGTTAGGGCGAACAGCAAGTACTGAACCAAAGCGGAGACGTGTGCGAGCAAATTAACCGATGCCGGGCAGTTTTCGACTATCGCAGCGCAGCATTTTGCCATGTAATCCGCTCCGTACTTCTTCACTAGCCTTCTGCGGTGGTATTAAAAACCCCTTTCGTCTTCCCATATGTACTAAGGATCTGACATCCCGCCCACACAACGCTTTCGTCTAGCTGACGCCGGCCTTGGGACTGAATGAGATCAAACATATTGGGCATGATAATCTGAGCCATTTCTTCAATTTTTATTAAGCCAAAGCTTAGGAGGCATTAGCGCTCATAGCGAAGGATTGCAAATTCCAGAAACCCACAATGCCTCGTCCATTTTGTCCGGCAGAGTAGCTTCAAAGTGTCTCGGCGCGGATAGCCTGTACACAAGTAATAGTATCTGCCTCCGAGGCTCCGTAAGTCCTAGCCAGTTCCCAGATGAACTCCCAAACCATTGCACAAATGTTGAAACCAACAACGGGCTTAGCCAGACAAGGTCCTTTTCAGTGGCGCCCACGGGTTTCATATCTATGACACGGAACGCATGGTATAAGGCGCTAATACACCCAAAGACTCATTGAGATCCTGAGAGCTATTTGGATATCCTTTTATAAGAAAGGATTCGTTCATTCGCCGCGGTCGTTTCGACGACTTACATCCGGTTCGGCCCAAGCTTTACCGGGGAATATGGCCATCAAAGGAAGTTCTTCCAGCAACTCCAAAGCCCTTAAATTCTTCCATGTTTTGCCTTTGCATGTTTTCTCGGGAGGGAGGCTCCGAGCCAATTCCTCCGCTTGTGCAATCACGTTAACCAACTCTGCCCAACTTTCGTCAAACTTCAAGTCTTCCCTGAGGCGTTCGAGTGCGAGCTTAAGGTGTTTGGGTCCGCAGGCATATTTGCGCCCTCGCGACGCTTTCTAGGCTGGAACCAAGCGATGCGGGAGCCAGGACGGAGAGTGGCGTTGAAACTTTAGACGCGACAGAGATAAGTCTGTGGCGTGCGAAGAACGTCCACAGACCTGGTGTCCGGAAGGCCCGCCAGCCACGGCTTATCGTTGGAATGGTCTAGGAAAGACATCATACGAGAGACTCATTTGTAGTGCCCTTCTAAATGCGTTGTGGACTGCCGCGGGTTTCCGGGTTGCTTCCCTGTCGCAGGGTACTTTGCGGTTGGAAATATGTCAGCCTGATTCTTTGCCCACTTCGCAACCGCTAACCACCTCCGTCTGGTGATCAATCTCATGGTAATACCAAATTATGTGGATTGAACCCGGTATTTAGGATAACCTCTTAACTTTGCGACGTCCCAGCCTGCGTTCCAACAATTGTGGCGGTCCCCAGAGCACGGGCTGATGATCGATACAGATTATAATCCCTTTGCTTGGCATTTGAGCATTACTAAAAGTCATAGCAATGGTTTAAAATGCATTTTTGGGCATGCCGCGGAGCTTGAGTGTCCATCCCGAGGCGAGCGGAGCGTGACTACGCGCGGCATACAACGTCGTGGTATAAGTTTCCTTCCCACATATACGCGCCCGGTATTATGAAGGCCGTTTCCTTCGAGTAAGAGGGATTTGTATTTGTATAAAACTGCTCATGAATGCGAGTGTTTCCTCAGTAGTATTCCTTCAGCACCTCCCTTCTAGCAACTTTTCTTTCGCTTGGTAAGCTGCTTGAAAGTCGTGAACAAGCTTCGTCAATCTCAATTGACCATTCGCTCTTCCTACAGCATACTATCACAAAAACACTCCGTTGAACAACATCAATGACTTCGAGCAAGCCGACCATCATTCTCATCCCAGGTGCCTGGCACACGCCCGACGGCTTCGCTCCACTTTCCAAGTTCCTCGAATCTTCCGGTTACCAGACAATCTCAGTACCCCTTCCCAGTGTTGGAGCTTCACCACCTTTAGACGACTTCCAACCCGACGTTGCTGCGATCCGCGACGTCGTAACGTCGTCCGCTGACGCCGGGTCCGACGTGATCTTGTTCATGCACAGTTACGCCTCTTTACCCGGATGCGAAGCGATCAAGGGCCTCACCAAGGCCGATCGAGAACGCAAAGGTCAAACGGGCGGAGTGATCCACTTGATCTTCTGCTCCGCTTTCGTCCTTCCCGAAGGAGTCTCACCGCTCGACACGCGAAACGGGGAAACGTGGCCGTGGTTCGTCATCAGCGAAGATGGGAAAGTCGTCACGCCCGCACCCGGCATACCCGAACAACTCTTCTACAACGACCTCCCACCGGAGACGGTCTCGAAGCTCGTGGAGGAGCTGAAGCCGCAGAGCTACTGCATATTCAGCAGCAGGATAACATATGCTGCGTACCGCGACGTGCCGAGCACGTATTTCTACGACGAGAGGGACGCGACGATCCCTCTTGAGGGTCAGAAGGCGATGGTGGAAGGGAGTGGGGTGAAGTTTGGCGCGGAGACGTTTGATGCTGGGCACTGTGGGTTCATCGGCAAGCCCGAGGAGATGGCGTTGGCGGTGAGGAGGGTCGCTGGTGAGGAGGGTCGCTGGTGAGGAGGTGTAGGTCAAAATTGTAAACCATTCACACTAGATAATTGATGGACTGTCGTGTGCGCCTGAGACAAGATTCATTTCGTGACTGAAGACCAGGGATGGATCGAGAGGGCGGTTTTGCCCACCTCCAAGACAACGGGTCCAGCGCGTTCACAAAACCACCCAATCGACAGTTTTGACCCCTACATATCCCTCAGATGCTTTCTGCATGGCGTTGTCCTGATATTTAGCTTCAGTCCATATAGCTTGAGGGGTAAGAGCAGCCTTCTCCAGAGCGAAGTCGAAGAAGATCCACCACATCTCCGAGTGTTCCGGAAGATGACGAAGGCGGGGAGGAACCCCCCGGCGCCCGAACACGAGACCCCGGCTTGGCAAACGACCCCGAGACTAGAACCACCCCGTCGTCCACGCTGATAGAGTGGCTTGCTTGCCACTGGCGCACATCGCCAAGTCCAGCCCCCCCGACCTTCTGAGAAGCGCGCACCTCCCCGATCAGTGCAGTTTTCCCGAACGAGCCTATCCTTATTTTAACATTTCGGGATTTGTTGTTCCCAACCTTCTTATCCAAAGTCGCGGTCGTAAAGAGGTAAAGGCCGAGCCATCTGATGGTAGCTCTCAGTTCAGTGTTTGGTCGCATCGCCTTCTCTACTTTTTCATTCCTGACGTTTGGGTTACCCCTCACTCATTTCGGTAACTACCGAAGCTCCCAATGATAACCGGCCGCCGTCCCTAGTTGACTAGAAGACTCTCCTGTTCGCTGCTGCTAGCGTCGCCTCCTATTATATTTCACATTTTTGAGATTTTCTGATCGAGGGATGCCCAGTTGGTGGCCGTAGAGAGGAATGAACTGCCCGCTCGGCGAGAGCCGGCGGGAGAGCGCGCTCAGCTGTTCGGTCACTGGACGTGCATCGGCAAGCGCTGATACCTTTTCAGCTTTAGACACCTCCACAGTGACTACCAATAGCGCTTACTAGAGCCTAATTGGAATAGACGCGAAGCTGAGAGAAGTTCAAGGGGGTGTTTTTCAAGGGCAACTTCCGTGGTTCAGGATGCGTTTTACCATGACAGGCATTGCTGCGCGCGAACCTGAAGAGAGGTTAGATCCACGCAGAGCCAATCAATCTACGCAGCTTGCAATATTCGTGGATCTAATACAAATGTACGTATATGTTCATTTGCATGCATTCAATATCCAATTGACGACGATGTAGTAAACAAGGTTTTGTCATTTCGGCAGATTTTACGGACTCGGCACGGCGTAGGTGCGTCCGCATCTTGGGATCCGACTGGGAAGGGAGGTTACGGCGAAGCCACCGAATTCCGCCGTTGGCGAGACATCGACCATATGGATTAGCATTGCGCCACGGCATACACACACAAATACGCTTAAATACCTTATCCGGTCTTTGTTCGCGGGATAAAGAAGGTCAAAGCTCTCCGTAATTCCCATTTACTACAAACCTACCCTCCGGGGCAGCATTACTAAGGGGGGAAGGGGGGTTCGTTATCGGGCGCACCTCTTCTCGGTTTACAACATTCGCAAACCCTTTCCGCAGTCGTGGTATGATCTTTGCCGTGTTTGAGATCGTTGTACTTGTCGCGAGAAGTGGAGGTGGCGAAAGGGCCAACTTGTGATCTCATCTGTGTGTATAACGCCGTCGGCAAATACGCAGCAGAAGTTCGGCAGGGGGTGGAAGGCAGGAAGCAACAAGGGTAGAGAATAGAGGCGGGGCGCCATCAGAGGAGTGATAGCACGCACTGCCCAAGGTCCCCTGGGCACATTTGGGTGGCGGGTCGCTCACTATCCATAAAAGGTACTGAAATTCGAGCCGAACGCTCTTTTTATATACGATAAGACAATTCCGCTATTCCGGACCGTCCGAACAAGAAGATGCAAACTCGGTGCCTTTCGGCTACAAGTCACGGCTCACCACCCACATCGGCATTGCTCTAAAAGGGACTGTAATGAAATCCCGATTTTACGAAGGTGAAGTGGGGTGCACTGTCCCCGGTGTATATACATTCAGGAAATCCACGCGGCTTGTTAGCGGGGGGGGGGGACCATGCACGTGCCACGGTACGTGCATATTGAGAAATGGGTGGTGCACGACTATCCTTCTTTTCAGCCAAATGCCGTGTGTTCCGCGAATAATAGACTCGCTAAGCTATAAGCTCGCATTGCGATGCGTTCTATTAATTCTATTGGGTGGGTCACTCCGGTCAAATCACCTGATTAAGGCACAAAAGCTAGTAAAAGGTAGATTGAAAGTCTAAGGTCGGAAGGAGGGGATGGCGATTATGGGTCGTTCCGGTTTCAATTGTGGAGCGGATCACGCAGTGGAGCATGAAAAGCGACGAGTACGCGGGCGGTGCTTATTGGTGCTTATTGAATGGGATTATTAATTTTATTCGAGACTGCACTCGTTCTCCAATGGCCTGCTAGTTGAGTCCACAAGATTGCACGTTGGGTGAACGGGGAGTGGACAAGGGTGGTTGGTGACGCCTTGGGGAGGGTGGATATGAAAAGCCGAAAGCCGGAGGGGGAAGGTGGTTGAAACGTGGATCAGAAGAACTCTCTCGTGTACCTGCCGAAAGGTGACTTGGTATCTTGGCCTGCATTGCGACGGCTTCTCAAATCGAATGTATGGGATTGATTGGTAAGGAGGGAGGACGGTGCTGTGTCATAAGAGGCAGGTACGATTAGGTTCAACGGGGCGTGCGTGAGCGTCGTAGTCGAGGGGGGAAAGTTGAAAGAGAAGCGAGTGATGCTTCTCTTTGATGGATTTAGACTATCATTCGCCCTACACCTTCCTCCCCTCTTCCACCAACCGAGAACAGTGGTTCCTTATTGGTACTACCGTGGGTGGTCCGCCGCAGGATAAAGCAGCGGGAGGCGTAAGGAAGGGTTTCAAATTTGGGAATGTTCTATTTTTCGATCTTGAGACATTGGTACCCGACATTCCCGCACTTATGAGCACCCCGAAAGATAGTTATAACGAGTTACGTTGATCGGCTCGGGTGTCTCCGTTATCCGGCAAAAAGGCAGCGGGGCGGAAAGGTTGAGAGGGTCTGGGCACCGACGCCAGTCACGCAAGCCTGTTGAGTGCAGGAGTGGATCTGATGGTTGGGCAGCGAAAATGACTGTCAGCTGGGAAATGAAATTCGGCGATTCAATGGTCGATGCACCTCTAGCGCTCAGATTCATATGTCCACCCCCACCCCTGTACACATTTGCTAAGCCACTTCAAGCCAAGAGCAAGTTGACTCGTCATCTCTGACTACTCATTTGTTATTCGGGTACCGAGCGCCCCGCCCACGGAAAGAGGGAACGGGAGAGGGAGTTTTACGGATGTCCGGAGGTAAATGCCGGAGGTGGCGAGGGTTCGAAGGTACAGTGGGTGAGGTGAGGGAAGGGTCGGATCTTGAATTCGAACTCAGGCACATTACGATATTGCGATGCTGAAACGCAAGAGATGCAGACTACAGATCGGGGCACCCACATCGACTTCGAATGAGAGGAACTTCGGTTGCGAGATGGTATCCTGACCATGTGTATTCAGTAAAACACACGAATTACCTGGGAGGAATTCGAAGCGCGTTTGTTGATTTGGGCGCGGGAAGTAATGTGGCGTGGACAAAGCGTAACGGGGATCTCAGAATGGTTTATCCGGCCCGCGAAAAATTTTCTTCACTTGTGTTCATTCCGTGCACACCCGCGATGCCCAGTCGCTTATGATGAAAGGACATGCAGATTAGGATACCGGAGTGTGAACCAGGATATTGGGATATTTTGTTTTTCAATCGATTTATCAACCGGAGCCTGGCCCATCCCTTGATGCGAGCGAAGCCAAAGGGTTGGGTTGGAGAGAGACACCCTTCCCTTCTCTTGTGACTTCATCGGAAGTCCCGGGAAATGAGATGGCGGCCACGCGACTTTTCCATTGCAGGAGAGCCCGCTTTGGCCATCTCCCCCTCGCCACACTCCCCCGCATTCCTCCCTCCCCCCTCCTCCTCGACATCAACAGCATCCGCCGTAGCAGATGTACCTAGATCGGCTCACCCGTTCGATCGGACGTCTAGAGCGTGACACCAGCGATCGAGTTTCTCTATGGACCGTTAGTGCAAGTACTAGTCGTAGGATTACTTTCTGGTGTATATTTGTACGAATTGAGAAATTAGGTATTTTGAAATATTATTATTTTGAGAGAGGTACGGGATATGATGGCCACGACCCTCTCCACCCTCTGGAAAAAGAAGTCTCGATCCCCTTTGGAACCCCCCAAAAAACAGATCCAAATCTCTGGAACTCTTTTTCGTCTGCCCATCTCTCTCTCTCAACAGCTTGCACCAAAAGCCTATAAAATCGGCCCCGCCACCCAATCCTTCTTTTCCCTCCGTCTCCTCCCCCGTCGAGCAGATCCCCCTCCTCCCCTTCCCCCTTCCTCCCCCCTCTGGGCTTTCCCGCCTTGTCGCTACTGTAACTACCTGTGCATCCACCCACGACCCCCCTCACATACCCATCATGTCAGCGGCAGTAGGAGCACCGGGGACCGAGAGCGTGGTCCCCACTCTGCCTCAACGGAAGGACACCTCGGCTTCCTCCATCGACGAGAAGCACCCCCCAAGCTCGGGCGATTCGAGCGTCGAGGTCCACAAGGAAGACGAAGGAGTCGACGTCGTCGTTGGCATCTTCTCCGGCCATGCGGAAGATGCGGCCTTGGACCCAGCGGTCGCTTCCAAGATCAGGAGCAAGTTGGATTGGAACTTGTTGCCTTTGCTGTTCATCCTCTATACTCGTAAGTCGCCCCCCGCTAGTCTTGCCTATCTCCGCACCCTCACTAACGTGCTCTCTGATTGCTTCCGCGTGGCTTGCAGTTCAATTCTTGGACAAGTAAGTCTATCGCTCCATTTCTGCGGTCGAGATTGCGACATTTCCCTCGAGCCACGGAATTTCTCACGTTCTTCCCCTCTTTTCCGCTTTCAACCAGGAACTCCATCGGAGCCGGTTCGATTTTGGGTCTCATCCAAGATGCCAAGCTCACCACCAACCAGTACAACAACTTGGGCACCGCCTTTTACGCCGGCTACATCGTCTTCGTGGGGCCGCACGCATTTATGATGCAACGATTCCCCATCGCCAAGTACATCGCTGTCAACATCTTCCTCTGGAGCGTGTTCATCGGTCTGCAGTGCACTTGCCACAGCTACGGCCCTCTCTGTGAGTTTTTTGCGGCGCGAGTTCTTGCATTTTCGGGCAAAATGCTGACCAGGGATTCTTTTTCGTGCAGTCGCCCTCCGATTCCTCCTCGGTGCCTCTGAAGGCTGCATCACCTCCGGCATCATGACCATCATCTCCATGTTCTACACCCGCGTCGAGATCTCTCAGCGTCTCGGCTGGACCTTCCAATGCAACGGCATCGCCCAGATCGTCTCGTCCTTCTTGGCCTACGGCGTCGCCCACATCGGCCTCGATTCCCACCCGAAGCCCTGGAAGTGGTTCATGGTCATCATCACCTTCCTCTCCCTGTTCACCTCGATCATCTACTTCTGGTTCATGCCCGATAACCCAACCAACGCCCGCTTCCTGACCGAGGAAGACAAGGTCGCCGTCGTCCAGCGCATCAAGTCCAACCAGAACGGCATCGAGACCAAGGTCTGGAAGCGCTACCAGTTCATCGAGGCGTTGAAGGACCCCAAGACGTGGATGTTCTTCCTCTTCGCCGCCGTCGCCGACTTGCAAGGCGGTCTCGGCATCCAATACGCCATCATCATCAAAGGTTTCGGATTCACCACCTTGCAGACCACTTTGCTCAACATCCCCTCGGGCTTCGCGATGATCTTCTCCATCACCCTCGGCACCATCGCGCTCAAGAAGTGGCCCAACGCACGCACCATCATCGGCGCTTTGGGCTTCGCTCCCGGTGTCCTCGGATGCATCTTGCTGCTGACCCTGCCCTGGTCGAACAAGGCTGGTCTCTTGACCCAGATCTACATCATCCAGTTCGGCGGTGTTGGATTCATCATGATGTTGAGCTTGTGCGCTATCGTCTTCGCCGGTCACACCAAGGTGAGTTTGCCCTGCAACAGGCGTGTTTCTGAGGCAGGTGGGCATAATAATTGACCATGTGTTTTCTTTTGAATTACAGAAAATGACTGTCAACGCCATCTTCCTCGTCGGCTACTGCGTCGGCCAGATGCTCTGCACCCAATTCTGGAAGGAGAAGTACCGCCCACGCAACATGGTTCCATGGGGCATCCAGCTCGTACGTGCCCCCCCTTCTCTTCCCAAAAAAAAACTCCTGACCTTTCTTTGTCTTGACTTTATGCAGGCCACCTACGTCGCCGACATCTCCATCATCCTCTTCGTCCGCTGGTACCTCATCCGCGAGAACAAGCGCCGCGATGCCGAGAAGGCCGCTTCTGGCAAGGAGTACGATGAATTCGGCTTCATCGAGCACATCCGCGAAGACGGCACCGTCCAGAAGGTCAAGGTCCCGATCCAGTTCATGGATATCACCGATTTCGAGAACAAGGCTTTCCGTTACGCTTTGTAAAGCCCTCCTCTCTCATCTCCATCCGATCATCTCGCTACTTCAACGTATCTCCCCTCCCGCGTCAACGTCCCTCCTCCCATGTCCTCTCCAGACCCGATCTTATCGTACCCCCTCCATCTACACGCGTATGGCTTACACGTAACTCCTGATTATTACGTTCCGTCTTGGATGCCCCCGCTACTTCCCCCTCCGTATCTCCTCCCTTCCTAAGGGATATTGTACATTACAGGAACTCGCTTTTTCATCTATGCTGTTTGGCTCCCCGCTTTTTCTTACCTTTTGGTTTCGGATGCGTTGTTTTTTCTTCCTTGTTCTTAGCTTTAGGGTACTATCTATATACAAACGCGCAAAACTCTCAAACTTGGGTGTGTCTTTGTGAGCGCAAGTGTTGCTGTTAGAGTCGAACGCGTCGTTGGCGTTCCCTTCCCTGTTAGTGTTCCTTCTGACAGGATATCTGAGGGCGCTTGAGGGACTCGGCACGTTGTGTCACTTGTGTGTGTCCCTCATCGAAGTTGGAGAGCATAGTCGTTATTATTTCTTGTAGATGTGAGTAGTTCAGTACTTCGTAGTTGCCGTAGCCGCTCCCGTCCGGGGGAGCGATAAGAAGGTGTCGTGACGTCGGTTGTTTTCGTCTTTCCAACCACCACCTCTGTCCTTGTCCTTGTCGACTGATCCACTCGCTCCGTGAGTATCAGATGCTATCCTTACCTCCCAGCTATACCTGCCCGGATTCTCAACTAACCTGACCCGCAGGCATAACCTCTAATTCTAGACATAGAAAACACCTTGCTTGTCCATGACGCTGCCTACTTCGGTCGTAGAAACTCCTCGCCAGGTACCTGGGCCGTAGCTTGTACCTTCCTCAGGAATATGGACTGACGTTTTACCCTTGTTCAGAAAGCTCTTAGGATCTTCCGCGCGTCAACAAGAGCTTCAACGCCTGCCAATCCTCTCAACAAGTTACCTACTGAGCTCTTGGTGCTCATTGCTCGTTTCTACTTCTCCTCATCGGACTGCGACGACGACAACTACTTTCCGGTCGTCGTTTTGCCCCTAACTCATGTTAATCGCAGACTACGGCAGATCATCGTCGGGGTCTCCGATCTCTGGGCTTCATTCGGGATCTCCGACGCTGAAGGTTCTTTCCGCCTCGCACGCCTCTGCATCGAACGCTCAAACCTTCATCCTTTCAAGATTCGGCTCTGCATTTTTATGCTTGAGAATGACAATGACAAGGACCTTCGTGACCGGTTCTATGACGTCCTCAACCCAGTTGCCTCAAGAATTCGAGTCCTCAACGTTTACATGACTGAGCAGAGGGAGCTCAACATCGGTAAAAGCGTTTTGGCGAGATTGAAGATGCCCACGCTCGAGGAGCTTGGTCTTCACTACGACGGCATATGTAATATTGGACCCATCCCGGGCATCGAAGGAGGCGGGAATCTCCAAGCACTCACCTTGAAAGGTCTCTTTCCTACCGACTCTGCCCTCAGCAACCTCAAATCTCTTACTTTGGTGAGCGTCGCATACTGGACATGGTCTCCTAGCCTCATCTCTACGTTTGTTATGGGCTCACCCTCACTCGAAAGTCTGACTCTCGAGGGTGCCGATACGTCTTCCGAGGTGGGAAATCCCGGAAAGCCGTTCGTTATATCATGTCCCTCTCTGCTCTCCCTAGCCATGACGTTTGATATTTCTTCCGACTTTACATCTACGTTCTTGCTCGGCGTTCACGCACCCAATCTGCGAGCCGTCCATGTCACGACGCCGTCTTCACCAGGTTACGGACGGAGCTCGAGATCTCAGGTCGACTGGATGCGAGTCATAGCTCGGATCGAAGAAGGATCTGCAAAAGGAACCTTGATGTTCGAGAAAGTTCGCTCTCTCACTGTTGACCTAGGGGTCTGTGATGGTGGCCCCCAGCGGAACCGGGGTTTCTTTAGGTTTCTCAGGGTCGTATTCCCCTGGATTACGTCTCTTGAGCTGCATCAGACGCACATCGAGGTTCTTAGTCTCTGCGCCGAAGAGAAAAAATTGCTTCAAGGAAGTTGGGGGCTCTTAACCAAGCTGACAATAAATGGTGATCTCTCCTACTTCACTCTCGGCTACCTCCTTGCGTTCATTCATGTCAGGAATGGCAAAGGTCTCAACTATTGGGAGGAGGATGAAGAAAAAGGCCGAGAGGATGCTGGACATGAAGAACACGATCACCATACCGAAAGCGGTAGCGATGAGGCGGAGGAAGACCAAGAGGAGGAAACTGAGGGGGGAAGTGGGGGCGATGGAGGGTATGGTGGCGCTCAGATTGAAGGCAGGCATGAGGCCAATGAAGCTATCAGGGCTTGGGTCGATGAAGACCAGGGGGATGTAGCTTTCATGCCGATTGAAACGGTGGTTATCAGGAGTCGGAGGACATCGGAAACGGTCATGAATACGGATGTTAGCAGACTGAGGGAAAAGGTGAAAAGTGTGCAAGTCCTCCAGTCTATCGGTCTTGCACCAGGTGACCTTGGAACCGGCAATCGCTTATTCTAGTCACAATTCGCTGTAGTAAATACTGGGAAAATAAATATTGGCGCTATTGATTATACTTTGACGAGGCCATTAATTGCTCGTTTTCGTCCTTGGAGGCCTACGTGACTTTAGCCATGCCTAGAACTCAAGTGTTCTTTTGTATTTCCTTTCTCTTACGTAGAATTAGAGGAGAAAGTAACCAAGTTGTGAGGGCGGCCGACACCCGCCAACCGGTCACAGGTGTATAGCTTTCCCGAACATTTCTAAATCCAGCATTAAATGACTTCATTCCAGTCTTGATGCCCCCGCTACTGCCCCCTCCGTAACCCCCTCCCTTACTAAGGGATATTGTACATCACAGGAACTCGCTTTATCACCTAGCTGTCTGCCTCCCACTTTTTCTTACTTTTTGGTTTCGGATGCGTTGTTTTCTTTCTTTGTTCTTAGCTTCCGAGTACTATCTATATATAAAGACACATCCTCAAAAGTGCTTTGTGTGTGTTGGTGGATAGTATCAGCTTGCGAATGGTGCTTGAAAACCACTGGAAGATACGATTGCTAATTAACCTCTTCATATAGTTTCCGCTCTTGGATGTGCAGTCACCTGGTACATACGTAGTCGCCGCCGTGAATCACCGTTCAAGTGAGCAATAAAAGGGTCTCGTGAAGGCGCTGTCTTCTCGTCTTTCCGACCACCACACCCCGGACGGTTCTTCCTTGCTTCTCTCTACAACTGGCCAAGTTCTTAACCACCCTGATACGTACCCCAAAGCCTCTCTTTCACGACCTAGAAAACCACACGACAGTCGATCGCCGGGTTCGATCGCCGAAGAATATTCTAAAACACGTTAGAGATCGTCCCTCTTAGCCACCTAAACCGCAAGGATTGATCTTATTCTGGCCCAGGAGACGACGCTCATGGCCATACCAGCTCCGAAACTGGCTTTGAAGCCTGCCCTCAGCAAGTTGCCCACGGAGCTCCTGATGACCATTGCCCCTACGCTTTCTCCGACCACAACGGCCCGGTCCCCGGTGTTTTCCCCCCTAACCGCAGGTTGCGGCGTATCGTCGTCGGGACTCCCGATCTGTGGGCCTCGTTCTGTCAATATGCGATCCAACATTTGTATATGTTTACGAGTATTTGTTCCTTTGTACTATAAGTAGTCGAAGAGACAAGTAGTGGAATCTTTAACGATCTCCATCTACTTGTCAGGTATAGTTACATTACTGTTAGTCAACATTAATATATTAACGATCTCCATCTACTTGTCAGATTCCGCTGTTAACACGTTCCAGATCCCCAAAGCTGACAGTTTTATCGCCCTCGCACGCCTCTGCATCAAACGCTCAAGACTCGATCCTCTCGAAATTCGGCTCTATCCTGGGGCGCCTGCCTGGAGAGGGAAGTGATCTCGGTGATTACTGCTACAATCTTCTTCGCCCAGTCGCTTCGAGAATTCGAGTTTTCAAGGTTTCTACGAGTGAGGAAAGGGTGTTCGAAATTGGTAAAGTCGTGTTGGAGGTACCTGCGCTGGACGAGATCGGTCTTCCACTACGACAGGACGACGCTCGTGTGTGCCTTTGGAAACAAAGTCTAGACTAGCGGTGTCACTTTCGAGTCAGAACTAAAGAAAGTGCGCTTCGATGAAGTGCTTGCTGTTTGGCCACGTAATATAGCTCCATGAGTAAACACATCTGTGCTCTTTTTCTTTTTCAAGTTGCATATTCGTATTCTTAACCGCGTCAAAAGTTTTAGTCTATGTGAGGGTCCGTGTGAAGTGGGGAACGTGACAAACTGGAGGAGGCCCCAGAAGAGCGCTTGCACAACCAGGGCAGCCGGGCTTCACCACTCCGCCCGATTATAGACCAAGTTTGACTCACCATAGAACTGACGGTGAGACGTACATCGTTTCGATCAACTTAACCATGTCCAACCTTACCCCTTAGATACATAAGGCACCTTCCGATTGGAATAGGTCTCTCGTATGGCAGGGGGCATCTCCTGGAGCCTACTTCGTCTATCAACACGTATTCTGGTCTTATGTTACTACACTGATGAAATACGGCATTTAGGGCTTTTTTTGACCAGGTATGGCTAGAAGTGACGAGGCCGTGGTGAGGAAAGGGTCGCGTAGAAAACGAGCTTTTCGCAGGCCTTCCAGCCTACCGCACCGTGGCAAACAAGTCTGAAGTAAACGATAAGCGTTCCCGCCCATCTCGAGTGTTTGCGTGAATGCGGAAAACAGAATCACAATCAAGCTGATTACCCTTTTATAGCAGCAATGTAGGCGCCGTGATTCCTCTTTGAAATCATCACGGACACAGTGTGTTCTTTCTCCCACATCGTTGTCATTTCCCGGGCCGGAGCATTACCGCCCTCACCTTGTGTTTGCGATTCCGCCGCGTGACATTTCTCCCACGACGTTCAGAGGCTCCGAGTCAAAGAACTGAAGTGGAGGCCAATTGCGATCAATCAACTTCATAATGTCCAAGATTAACTTCCCCTTCCCGTTCACCGATTTTCAAGCGCACAACCAGGACGGGGATTTGGCGTTGACAGTGAGTGGAAACCCTGCGCCTGACATTGAAAACCACACCTAAGCGAAAGGGTTACTGCTCCTTAGCTCATCAACCTGCGCATGATAGAGCTCTCATACTCCTTACGGAGCAAGCCTTTGTGGTGGACCAAGATCAAAGATTTGGCTGTTCGGTCAAGATGGAAGGCAGAAGCACTCGAACACGAGATACATGGAGACAAGCTCAAGGAGGCCGAAATCGACTGGGTGCTCGACGAACTTGAAGACTACGCGAAAATGAGGGACGAGGCAACGGGGATCCAGGTGAGCCGCCCGCGAAAACATGGGTGGTTCGAGATCCAACATCATTTTCTAACGTTGTAACAATAGCCATCGTGCCACGTCCGCATTTGGGAATCGAACGAGTTGATCTCTGAAGACATTAAGTCGAGATTGAAACAAGCAGGAGCCGTCCTTGAAAACGTACCCGACGAAGAGAAAGACTGGCACTCTCGGTACGGCAGCCAAGTCCTCAATCTCGTTCACCCTTCTCTCTTCTGCGCAGTTTACGGCCGAACTCCATCTTGGAACAATTCAAACAGTGATAGGCGCCTACAACCTCTCCAGACTCCATCCAAAGAGATGGAGACTTGGGCATACTCGCCGAAGCTTTCCTGGATTCCTACCGACTTCCAGCTCGGAGAGAATGGCGCCCCAGCAACGGCCCTCGGCTACATCAACAACGTCCATCCAAATCAAAACAAAGACCTCGTCACTGTTATTGAATCCCTTGTTGGGCGGTTCTCGCTTCTCTGGGACAGAGTTTTGACCGATATCCATCCCGGCAATGACCCCCTACCGGGAAGAGAGAAGGTCGCCGGCTCCTATACATCGACTGACCACCCAGAGCACCCTCGGCCATCATTTTGGCACTTCCGGACATTGGGACCAGTTGAGTGCGACAGGCTGCAGGATGCTTGGAACGAGCACAGGACTATCAATGTACCAACGGTCAATGAATACGGGTACCGTGGATCTGGGCAAGACATCACCCGCCGTGAGAGCACATACTCTATTCAAGGAAAAGTTGTTCAAGTCATTGTAAAACTGGCAAACATCCACCTTGTAAGTTGTCTCTGGAACCACTTACCCTCGCCCGATACGTCTCATAGTAACGATCTAATCTGAAATATTTGATCGCAGACCCCCGAGAAACCCGAATTCCCAGGTGGAAGCTGGCACGTCGAGGGAATGGCAAACGAACGGATTGTTTCTTCCGGCATTTACTATTATGACTGTGAAAACATTACCGACAGCCGACTTGCCTTCCGTGTGAGCGTTAATTTTGAAGGCACTGCGTACGATCAGAGTGACAGCAAGGGAATGTTGTTAACGTGGGGAATGCCGACGTAGGTCGCTTCTTCGTTTTCAGCCACACACACCTCTCAAGAGTTGCTTTTTTCGTTTATTAAAAAGTGAGGGACCATGCAACCAAGCTATCGGTGCGGTCAAGACGTGCGCGGATCAGTGCATTGCCTTCCCGAACATCTATCAACATAAAGTGTCTTCATTCAAGCTCATCGATCCTACCAAACCTGGTCACCGCAAGATCGTCGCTTTATTCTTGGTCGACCCCGAAAACCGCATCCCATCGACCTCGGATATTCCGCCTCAGCAAAGTCACTGGACCTACGAAGCGATTTTTGAGGCCCTCGTGAAGGAAGACCACAGAAAGAAAGCTCCCATACCAGTGGAGCTGGTGAATATGGTGGCGGATAACATTGACACTGTGATGACTTTAGCGGAGGCGAAAGCGTATCGGGAGGAGTTGATGGTAGAGAGGACAAAGTTTGCAAATGTCGTAGATCAGCAGCATTTTTGCACCCGTGAGTACCCAGACGGGGATCTATGAGGATATTGAACTGCTGATATAACCTGACTTTGACTGAAAATACAGGAAGGACGGACCATATTAGGTTTGCTAGAGTTGATTGAGGGACGGATTACATAAACAAGAGCGGCCTCGCTTCGTTTCGGTCTGGGCAAGAGTAGCAACTTCCGTCTGCGCTTAGTGCAAGCGGAACGCGATCAAGAATAATAAATTGAATTTTATCAGGAGTGACATGCAGATCATCGAGTGCCAGGGAAATTAACCATGCAGAGTTAAAGATAAAGTAATAGCGGGAAAATGCGGACTTGTGGGAGCAGCGAGGATAGAAACAAGCGGGCATTCGAGTCGGATACACACGTACACGGTTATCGGCAAAGACGGAAATCCACCAGTTCATCAAAGCCGTTTACGGTGACGTATTCAGAAAGAGCGATATATAATGGAGGGACGACATGTAAGGACTGGAACCCAGACAATGAGACTAGAGTGCGGGAGGTCCGAGGGGGGGCCTGTACTGTCTGAGCCCCTTTGCTTTTTATATCCGAAATACGGTGGGCGGTAAGGGCTCCGCAGTAAATTCGCAGCGAACCTTGAGCGTCATCAATGGAGTGTGTACGTTCGGTTTGCATCCGGGCATGTCGGGAACAACTTGAGGCCGGGATTGAGGGGATGTTCGATGAAGTTGAAGACTACGCGCTGTTGAGGAACGAAGGAAAGGGAATCCAGGTAGGACACTTGCGAAATGTGGGTAGTTCAAGATCCCAAGATGGTTTGCTAACAGAGTTGCAATAGTCACCGTGCCACTTCCGAACTTGGGAATCAAACCAACTAGTTTCTCGAGTCACGATTGATACGAGCAACAAACTTATGGAAAAAGTACCCAACGAGGAGAAAGACTGGGATCCTCGGGCCGACAACCAGGTACTCGATCTCCGAGTCGTCCCCCCGCATCTCTCTTCTGCACAGTTTACGGTCTGACTCAATGCCAGAATGCCAGAATGCCTCAAGCGGAGATCGCCAATTGAGGTTTGTCGAGCACCCAGATGAGTATATCGAGTCATGGCCGTATTCAAACCAGGTTTGTTCGATTCCTACCGACTTCCAGCTAGGGGAGTTGTAGGGTCCATGTGAAGGAGTTTGGGTCCACGAAAAAACAAACCCAAGAAGCTACATGTTTCCAAATGACTCTGTTGCCAAGATATACTATAAATGCTTGAATTGTCTTCCCTTTAAAACAATGCCGTGTCAACCGCATGTACCTGAGACATGCGGCCTTCAGAGCTCCGAACCGCAGTTCCTTCCCGGAGGCCGGCATATTTAATGGTCTGAACTTGAGACCAGCATTACCTAGACAATTAAGCCATGTCCGAGATTAATTTCCCCTTCCCATTCACGGACTTTGAAGCGTATGATGAGCAGGCCGAGACAGCTCTGACGGTGAGCAAAGGCCTTGTGCTCCTCACTAGGAGACTTAGGTATCTAACTGAAAAGGTTGTTGTTTCTTAGCTTGTCGACCTTCGCATGATTGAGCTCTCATACGCCTTGCGCAGCAAGCCTTTGTGGTGGATCAATATCAAAGATCCTGCGATTCGGTTGAAGTGGAAGGCGGAAGCGCTCGAGTACGAGAGCCGCGGGGACAAGCTCAAGGAGACTGAAATTGAGTGGGTGTTTGACGAGCTTGACGACTACGGAAAGATGAGGAATGAGAATACGGGAATCCAGGTGAGGTCATGTGAGAAGATTGAATCTCGTCTTCTGACGGTGTCACAACAGGCCTCATGCCACGTTCGAATCTGGGAATCTGATGAACTCATTTCTCAAGAACTAAATTCAAAACTTAAACTGGCGGTCGCTGATCTTGAGAAAGTACCTAAGGAAGAGAAGGACTGGCGTGCTGGGTGCGAAAGCCAGGTCCTCGACCTAGTCGACCCTTCCCTCTTCTGCACGGTGTATGGCCGGACCCAATACTGGAATACCTTAAACGGAGACGGGCGGTTGGAACCCCTTGATATTCCAGACTCGGATGAGGATTTCGACAACTGGGCGTATTCGGATCGGTTTTCGTTGATTCCCACCGACTTTCAAATCGAGGATAGTGGTGCCCCAGCAACAGCCCTTGGCTACATCAACAACGTCCATCCGAAAAAGCAAAAAGACCTCACTGCCGTCATCGAATGTCTTGTTGGTCGCTTCTCCCTTCTTTGGGACAAGGTATTAACTACCATAGATCCGCATGGCTGGTGGCTTTTGGGGAGGAACAAAGTCACCGGGTCATATACGTGGACCGCTCACCCAGATTACCCCCGTCCGCTCTGGGAGGACTTTACGCGAGGATCCGATGAGGCTCAAAGGAAGGATAACCTTTGGAACGAGCACAAGATTATCAAACTACCGACAGTGGATGAACATGGGTACCATGACAGCGGCCAAGACATCACCTTTCCAGACACATACTCTATCCAGGGAAATAAAGTACAAATAATTGTTAAGCTAGAAAGTATTCACCTCGTACGTCCTTTACGACCATTCTCCCTGTTCTCTAAAGCTAACCGTAGACGGCGGGCCGTTTGTCGCAGACCCCTGAGAAACCCGAGTACCCCGGAGGTAGCTGGCATATTGAAGGCATGGCGAACGAGCGCATAGTTGCCTCCGGTATCTATTATTACGATTGTGAGAACACTACTGAGAGTCAGCTTGCCTTCCGTGTTGCCGTCAATCTTGAAGGGGCTTTGTACGAAGAGGGTGACTCTAAGGGAATAAAGTTAACATGGGGCCTCGAGTCGTAAGTTGCTTTATTGTCTTCGGTCCAACCAGAGGCTCCTTCCCCCACCCCTTCTTAACTCCTCCCCATTAATAGGGATGAACCGAGTAACCAAGTGGTCGGTGCAGTGAAGACATCCGCCAACCGGTGCATTGCCTGGCCGAACATCTACCAACATCAAGTTTCTTCGTTTAAACTCGTCGACCCTACCAAACAAGGTCACCGCAAGATCGTCGCTTTATTCTTGGTCGACCCGGAAAAACGCATCCCCTCGACCTCAGATATCCCCCCTCAACAGAGTCACTGGACCCGCGAAGCGATCATGGAAGCGCTCGTTCAGGACAACCGTACTCTGCCGGTAGAGCTAGTGGATATGGTAGTGGACGGTGTTGACAACATGATGAATTTAGAAGAGGCGAAGGCGTATAGGGAGGAATTGATGGAGGAGAGGTTGGCTTTTGCAGACACTGTCGACAAGCAGCATTTCTGTACCGGGTTCGACTTCCGGAAGCATTAGGTGGAGACGTATGGAGAATAATTGAACGCGACTTCGAGTCATAGTTAAAGGAAGAACGGAATTAGGTTGAAGACGTATGCAAGCGCATACAGTATTCCAAGTGACTATTCAAACGAAGGCAAGAACGTTGGTTGGCTTTTAGGCCACCAAGCGCCACAGACTTAAAGAGCCGATGTTAAGACCTAAGTCCTCTCGAACAGTTCAACCATGTCCAAGCTTGAGTTTCCCTTCCCGTTCACCGACTTCGATTCATACGACGATGGTGACTCTGCTTTGACGATGGAAGCTAGTCTGTCTTCTGTCGTACGACTTGGACGTTGGACTGAAAGGGGTTTCAACCATCTATGCTTCATCTTTGGCGTTCGTCTTCCTATCATCTATGTTGGGATCAGCTTTCGGTCAGGTTGCCTCTCCTGCGTGCAGATGTGAGCCGTTGCCCTACAGCTCGAAATTGTTGGAACTCTTGGGCTAGCTGTGGGAAGTTTGATCCTTGAACGTCGCCGCTGGGAATCGCCGCTCTCGTGAAGAGATAAAAGGGTCCCGTGACGTTGGTTGGTTTTCGACTCTTCGACCACCATTCCTGTCCTTGCCCCTGCCGACTGATCCACCATTCATAAGCATTAAATACTCTCCCCAACTCCTAGCCACAGAAGTCCGAAATTCTTCACTCCCCCGACCCGGATAGGTGGCCTCTATTTCAGCCCATCGAACACCTGGTGCACTCATCCTTCATTATGATGCCGCCAACGTCCTTTGTAGAAATTCCTCAACAAGTAATGTATCATCATTCTCGGACCTCTAAGGACTAAACTCACATTCTTTCCGCTCTCAGAAGACTCTTATGACGATACCAGTTCCGAAATTTGCTCCGAAGCCACTCAACCCTCTCAGCAAGTTACCCACGGAGCTCCTCCTCCTCATTGCCCGTTTCTACTTATAATCGCCTGACGACGGTTACTTTCCCGCCCTCTATCGTTTAAGTCAGGTCGACAGCAGGTTGCGGCAGATCGTCGTTGGAACTCCCGATTTGTGGGCCTCGTTCGGGATCTCCGAGGCCGAGATGTCTTTCGATCACACGCGCCTTTGCATCCAGCGCTCAAATACTCTACCTCTCAAAGTCCAGCTCTATACCTACACGCTTAAACAAAGAAGTGATCTTGGTCAGCGCTTCTACGACGTTCTTCACCCAATCGCTTCGAGGATTCGAATTCTCATTACTTATATGACGACGTACAATGGACTCAAGATCGTCAGAAGTGTTTTGGAAAGATTAGAGATGCCCACGCTCGAGGAGATCGATCTTGACTACGACAGCATGTTCCATGGTGGTCCCAACCGGGCCATTATGATCCCAGGAGGAGGAATGACTCTTAGAACACTCACCTTGACAGGTCTCTTCCCAATCGAATCCAACCTCAGCAATCTCAAATCTCTGACTTTAGGGAGTGCTGCATCATGGGAGTGGTCTATCGCTCGCATCTATACGTTGGTCATAGCGTCGCCCGCACTCGAAAATTTGACCTTCATTGGCGGCGAATCGACTTTCGACGTTGAATATGAGTACGAAGTGACGGAACTCACTCTCATCTGCCCCTCTTTGCGCTCCCTTGCTATGAAAGGTGGGATTTCCGCCAACTTTACAACAATCATCTTCCTCGCCCTTGATGCCCCGAACCTGGAAACCATCCACGTCACAACGCCTTCAATCTCTTACGAAACAAGTCTGGGAGTTCCGGTTCACTGGGATCAAGTCATCGATCATTTCGAGAAACGAGGTGCGGAAGGAGCCATCGGCCGAGTTCGCTCTCTCATTATCGACCCCGAAGACGAAGGTTATAGCCCACGGCAAAATCGAGCTTTCTTCCGTTTTCTCATGGCCTCGCTGCCTTGGATCACTTCTCTCGAGCTACACAGGTCGGAAATTGGGGTTCTCAGCATCTGCAATGAGGAAAACGACGTTTATGAAAAGGGATTGGAGCTCTTGACCACGCTGACAATAAGTGGAGGTCCCTCGCCCCACGCTCTCAAACGTGTCCTCCATTTTGTCTGTGTTAGGAATGGGTCGAGCCGTGGAGATTTGGGGGAGGAGGTCGAAGAAGGCGGAGAGGTGTACAGCGAAGACGAAGACGACAGTGGCGATGAAACCGACGACTACGACGATGAGACGGAGGAAGATGACGACGAGAGTGAAAACAGTGCAAGCGAAGTCGGAGACGGGGCCGCGGATGGGGACGAAGGTGTTAATAACAATACTCATGAGTCCAGTGAGGCGGCGGGGGGTGGGAGCGACGTCGATGGGGACGAGGTATATTCGGACTTGACGCCGATTGAAACACTGGTGATCAAGGGCTGGACGATCGGGGACGCGGTCGGAGATGGGATTATTCGAAGTCTGAAGGACGAGGTGCAGAGCCTAATTATCGTCTGATCCAACAGTGTTGCCTGAGATCAGCTTCAGCAAGTAGGATCCTAACAAGAACGAATAAATTCAAGCTAAGGCTTGCCTACATCAGCAAAATGGGTCCCTGATATAAGATGCTATACAATGCTATACAATGCTATAAAATGCTATACACTGGTATATAGCAACTATAGCCACATATCAGTTTATAGCATTTTATAGCAGCATATTCTTCTCTAATTGGTATATAGCATATATAAATTGTCATAGCAGGGTATTGCAGTTCATAGTAGCATAGTTGATCATAGCTGTATAGCGGCCCATAGTTGGATATAGCTGCTCATATCTAGCCATGGAACATGTATCCAAACAAATCACTCAATGTTTGAGAAAAGACATCAATTCATTAAGTTAAGGGATACATATAGAATGGGTAAAAATTAACACCACTAGTGGCCATTCTAACAGGTTTTTTTGCCATTGGTACCAGTACACACAAGCAAGACCGGTGATAGCTGCTTGAGTGCCCTTGTGAGGTAGATGCCCTGAATGACGGCCGGTGTCACTGTTTGCATGCAAAGTTCATGGCGAGTCTTTATCCACTCACCAGTTCTTTATACTTACTTGCACATCTTATGTTGGCAGAGGTGTATGTGTGGGATGCGTGGGGCACCACCAAAAGTTGCTGTTCAGCAGGGTGTTCCTGATGAAAATAAAGAAGACCGTAGTAAATAACGCTGAATAAGCATACGAAAAATTACCTAGAGTGACCTGGCATGTGATAAGAGGGGGTCGATGCACGGATAGAGTGGTAAAAACCTTGAACGTACGGGTGCAGCGCCAAAAGTTGCTGCTCAAGGTGTTCCTAATGAAAATGAAGAAGATCATAGTAAATAACGCTAAGGAAGCATATGAACACTTACCTTAAGTGACCTGGAATGTGATACGATGGCCTCAATGCCCGTATTGAGTGGGGAAAACCTTGAACGTACGGGTGGGGCGCCAAAAGCTGTCGTTTGGGGTGTTCCTAATAAAATTCAAGAGGATTGTAGTAAATAGCCATTGATAAGCGCATTGAAACTTACTTAGAGTGACTTGGTATCTGATACGAGGGGGTCGATCCCGGCTTTAGTGGGGAAAATTTTGAACGTACGGGTGGGGCGCCAGAAGCGGCCGTTCGGGGTGTTCCTAATGAAAATTAAGAGGATCGTAGTAAAGAATGCTAAATAGGCATATGAAAACTTACCTAGAGTGATCTGGAATGTGATACAAGAGGGTCGATGCCCGGATTGAGTGATAAGAACTTTGAACGTACGGGTGGGGCGCTAAAAATTCCCGTTCGGGGTGTCCCTGAGAAAAATCAAGAAGATTGTAGTAAATAACCCTAGATAAGCGTATTGAAACTTACTTAGAGTGACTTGGTATTTGATACAAGGGGGTCGATGCCCGGCTTGAGTGGGAAAACATTCAAATGTACAGTTGTGGGGCCGAAAATTGCCGTTTGGGATATTCCTATTGCAAACCCAAGGAAATCGAAGTAGGTAACGCTAAATATGCTTATGGAAACTTACCTAGAGTGACTTAGCATATGATACAAGGGGATCGACGCCCGGATTGAGTGGTAAAAACTTTGAACATACGAGTGGCGCGCCAAAAGTTGCCGTTCAGGGTGTTCCTAAGCAAAATCAAGAAGATCGTAATAGATAACCATAAATAAAAGTTTATAGAAACTTACCTAGAGTGACCTGGCATGCAATAAAAGGGGGTCGATGCCCGGATTGGGTGGGAAACGATTCAAACGTACGGGTGGGGCACCAAAAGTTGCCGTTTGGGGTGCCCCTAATGAAAATCGAAAGGATCGTAGTGAATAATGTTAAATAAGCTTATGAAAACTTACTTAGAGTGCCTTGGCATCTGATACAAGGGGATCGACGCCTGGATTAAGTGGGAAAAACTTTGAATGTACGGGTGGGGCGCCAAAAGTTGCCGTTCAGGGTGTTCCTAAGCAAAATCAAAAAGATCGTAATAGATAACCGTAAATAAGCTTATATAAACTTACCTAGAGTGACCTGGCATGCAATAAAAGGGGATCGATGCCCGGATTGAGTGGGAAAAGATTCAAACGTACGTGTGGGGCGCCAAAGGTTGCCGTTCAAGGTGTTCCTAATGAAAATTAAGAGGACCGTAGTAAATAACGCTAAATAAGCTTATGTAAGCTTACCTAGAGTGACTTGGCATGTGATACGAGGGGGTCGATGCCTGAATCAAGTGGGAAAAGATTCAAACGTACGGTTGTGGCGTTCAAACTCATCTGTTGTGGGTTATCTAGTGCAAAGTGCACGAATTAGTCACAGGACATGCCAGATATGTTATGAGAACTTACCTGGAGTCCTCTAGCATCCGCTGAGGTGGCGTTGATAGCCGGGGTGAGTGGGAGCAGTGAGGATGGAGAGTTGAGGTGGTCAAACTTTGTCGAGTTCAACTTGAACTTCGACGCTTGTTTGGCCACCAATTGTCAGACCCTGGGCTCTGTTCCCCATACTCGTACTGATGGGACAATGTCCACTACATGTGCAATTACTATCCGGCGCTCGTTTATGACTATAAGATCCATTATGTAAGCTTCTCAGACTTCTTTATTGTATTCAATTGTTTATTCTGATGTTGACGTACTTTTTCAGCTCCAGCCAACTTCCCAGTCACTCACACCAGCTGGACAACATCCACCAGATGTGTGATCACTATTCTGGCATCTTTTCATGACTCTACAGTGCATGAGGTAACTGTATCCAACTTCATTTATTGTATTTGATTGCTAATTCTAGCATCGATGTATTTTTGACCACCAGCGGACTTCCCACAAACCACCACACATGCGACCACCATTCCAGCCCTTTAATACGACCATTATATACACTAGGTAAGTGTCCACAACTTTTTTCACAGTTTTTAATTCCTAATTAAAGCATCAACATATTTTTGACCCTGGTGGACTTCCCCCATACACGGACAGATGGAACGACCTCCACCACACGTGCAACTGCCATTATGGCGCTTGCTTACTAGTATATAGTGCACTATGTGAGTGTCTTCAGCTTTTTTATCATATTTGATTACCAATTCTGGCATCCACATATTTTTTTGCCACCAGCTGTCCTTCCCCATACTCGCACTGGCGGAACAACATCCATCACACATTAAACCACCATTTTATCACTTGATTACAGCTATTAAAGGCATTAGGTAAGTGTCTACAACTTAGCTTATGGTATTCAACTGCTAATGATGGCATCAACGCATTTTTTGACCACAGCCAACTTTCCCCCTACTCGCACCGATGGAATGACATCCACAACGTGTGCAACCACCTACCTGGCACTTGTTTACAACTATTAAATCTGTAAGTGTCTCCATGCTATTTTATCATATTTGATTACTAATTTTGGTATTGACATATTTTTTGTTACCAACGATGTCCCTTTAGGTCCATACCTTTTCATCAGTTCTTGGCAAAGGCTAGTAGATTCTATGTTAGTTCCTGCACCAATGTATCTACTATCTTTGCCAAACCTTGATTTTGTACTTATTCCTGTCTTCCACTGGTGGCAAAATATTTAAATATATGATGCTATGGTTTGCAATTAAATGCTATACAAAAACAAATTGCTACAAAATGCAATACAAAAACAAGTTGCTATACCATGCAACAAAGCAACATGAATATACCAATATGAAATGCTATTTTGCTACACAAATATTTTTTGCTATATTGTGCTACACAATGATATAAATTGCAATTATGTGCCATACTCCACTATATACCAACTGCCAAATATATAGCATATATATTTTTGATAGGAAAAATATACCAAAAGGGGTTTTGCTGATGTATCTCGTTGATTTCATCCAGTACCTTTAATTAGGTTGAAGAGTAATTAATTGATCTTGTCACATGATTGCGCGGTCATCATTCCTTTACAGCTATTTGCATAAATGATGACAGTTGGGGCTGAAAAAAGAAAGAAAGAAAGTGTTGGGGTTGGTCCAGGTGCTGCGGGCTTCCGAGGTTTTCCCATGTGTTTGTAATTCATATTTCAAGTTCAACTGCGCGGCATGCCCACCATGGTCTACTGCAGGATCGATGATCAAGTCAAGCTGGCTGCCCTCCGGCTCTGGGATGCTGGCCTCTTACCTCTTCCTGTTATACTGAAGGCTGTCGACTTCTCAGAAAGCACCTTCTGGCGTATGCGCAAACTCTGGCGAGAGACCGGGCATGTCTCGAAACCACCCTCAACCCGACGTGGCCGCCCTCGCCATTTACACCGCGACGACCTCACCTATCTTCTCACCCTGATCCACTACCAACCACAGTTCTTTCTTGATGAGCTCCAGGGACTACTACAGAGCAATCGGTTCATCTCGGTCCATTTCACCACCATTCACCGTGAACTGGAGCGCCGCCACTACTCCACCAAAGTCCTCCGTAGAATCGCAAGTGAACGGAGCCCAATCCGACGTGCTCGCTTTGTATTACGGATGGGTCACTACACTCCTGACCAACTAATGATGACAAATGAGACTTCAAAAGATGATAGAACCACAATGCGCCGAAAGGGTCGCGCACTCAAAGGGGAACGTGCCGAAGCACATGATGTCTTTGTTCGAGGTACACGATGCTCCCTTCTACCCCTTCTAACGCTAGATGGTATTATTGCTGCAATCATTGTAGAGGGTTCTGTCACCCGTCGCATATTTCTGCGCTTTCTGGAAAAGCATGTGGTGCGTATGATCCTCGTTCAGTCGGTGGATCGGCTTACTGAATACCTGTTCAATCAGATGCCCCTAACCTCACCCTTTCCTGGTCCAAGAAGCGTCCTCATCCTCGATAATGCAAGGATTCATCATGGAGAAGAGGTTGCAGACCTCTGTACCAAATATGGTTAGTACATCAGGTACCCTTTCGTGCTCGGGCAGCGGAACTGACTGTGCGCTAATCAGGAGTGCGCCTTGAATACCTCCCTCCCTATTCGCCGGATTTGAACCCCATTGAGGAGGCATTCAGCAAGATTAAGGCGCACTTGCGCCGTCACGGCTGCCCATCCCCATATGATCTTCTTGTTTCAACCGATATTATCACCCCAGATGATGCTGCGGGATATTTTCGCCATGCTGGGTACATGTAATTCACGCGCATCTCCATTTTTGTACCAAGAATAGAATTATCAATAGTAATACGATCAAGACTATCATACGTTATAAACTCAAACCATTGTAGTCTCCCACTTCTCCTAATTAGCAAAGAGGAAGTTCCCATACTCACCAATGGAAAGACCAAGCGTAATCCGAACCTCCTCATTTGGTAGGTAGTTGAGGAAGGCAGCATCAGTAATGTCATGCACACGGAACTTCTCGATGATGGATGGTAGAAGCCTGAATTCCCTACCAAAATCATCCAGGGACATAGAAGCTCCTCGGCGAGCAAAATTACTGGTTGCTTGCTCATTAGAGGTGGGTACAGTGCCGGCGGGTACAGCAGCCGGAGCTTCAGAAACCACTGGAGCACCATTCATGTAGTTGTGTATGTGAACAGGTGGGGCTTGGAACTGGTTGCGCAATGCGGTTGCTTGCCGATTTGCTAAGAGCGGAGTACGTGCGTTCGGGTCAGGGTCAAAAAGGTGATGGTGAGGAGGAGAGTCGAGCGTCGCGGATTCTGGGCCTTTCATCTATAAAGCAAGGGAACAAGGTTGAACCGGAGAAGCGGCATGCAGCGGGGTTAACTCACGATTGCAGCTGTCCAGACTGTATATTCCTTTGCGGCCAAGGGGATGTGAATCCCTCCGTGGTCCTTTGAGATCCAGCAGACTTTGCTGGGGCACTTGGGGTCTGGACAGGTCCATTTCTCTTCTAAGTCAAGCTGTAGCTGAGCCTCCTCGGCCTCGTGCACTGGGATCTCGTCTTTCTAAAATCCCCGTTAGGCTCGGAGAGACTTGATGGTATTCAATGCTAACCTTCTTTCGTTTCTTCTTTTTCCTTTCGTCTTCAGATGACTCCTCAGATGATGATGACGACAAAGCATCATCATCATCTGTCTATGGGACAAAACAGTCCTCAGAGGGTGAGTCAATGTATCACAATAAGCAACCAAGATCAACTCACATATTCTTTTGATCTCTCAGTCATCTGAATCTTGACCTCCGCCTTCCCTCCGCGCGCTGCCTTTTCAAGCAGAACCTGAAAGTGCGGCTCGATCCGGAGGCTAGTAGATGTTGAATGAACTCTCGGAATGGACCAGCACACATCAAACCACTCCCAGTCATCCTTGTTCTTGACAGACTTGAAGTTCCGCGAGAATAGTGCGAGTAATTGAGCTTTGAATGTGTCAAATGGCTCATCATCCGAAAGAGAGAGAACCTCGGATTTGGCGCCCTTCGGGGTCTTGAGCACCTTCCCTTTCTTTCCTGTCAGGGTGCTAAGCGCGACACAGGTTACGGTATATTCAATCTTCAAGCCTGTACCGACATCCTTGAGCACGTTATAGCAGGTGAGAAAGGTCCCATGACTTACTTTGAACGATATCACCCTGTCTGTCCTTCTCGGCAGAGGGTTTCTTGCGCTTTCTAGTGGTAGACTTTGCAGGTGTTGATTTTTGCGCTTCTCCAATTTCTGGACAAGCCACATCACGGTCATCGGCTGCTGTCATTGCAGCCGCACTCTTGTCCTTCTTTTTGCCAGTTGAACAACCCGGGACCTGTTTTGGTTGTGGGTTGGTGGAAGTGGAGACTGCTTCAGGGGTTCTACCGGTAAGGCGTTGGCTAGAGCGACGCGGTGCCGGGATCGTGGTGGTTGATGTACGGCGGTCATGGTCGAGCTGGGAGAGCGATGGGAGTTCTTGAGACTCTGGCTGATCAGCTAAAGGGTCGTCCACGAGCTCGTCGATATCGATATATGGATCACTCATTTGAACGTCGGCGACGGGGGAACTGGACGAAGTAAATCGAGAGCCTGAGGTGTGGTCGATTTTGCAATGCGGAGATAGTAAAAGATTTCGGCCAAGTTGGCCGGCCGCCGCCGAGACCATAGGGACAACCGTCCCTTTATTTCTGTTTCACCACTTTTTCTTTTCCACCCCGACTGTCATCATTTATGCAAATAGCTGTAAGCTCGCCGCTTGATACTCAGGAAGAACCTTTTCGCGCACGACTGCAACCAAGAGTCTCCTGCTAAGACGCGTGTGTCGGACAATCCCGCTCGAAAGCTTAGTTTGAGGGTGCATATAGGGATGATATTTCTTCTCTAAAGTTTAAGTTTGCATATGGTTATAAAGAATCTGAGTTGGGGTACGGTGGATCGTGGGCTGCATATCGTTGTTGAACTGATCGGTGTGTTTTGAATTGTATAGGAAGGATTCCGTACTTTGATATTCTCATTTCAGTGTGGAGCCCGGTTTCAGGGCGGTAGTTGTGTCAAGGGGCGTTGTCGGAGGCAGGGGCGGCCATCAAAGGGTCCACGGCGTGAAGCGGAGAATTCCGGCCGTTGCAATCCGAAACTAGCCCATAAGCACCCTAAATGAGTACCGCCCAACTCTCAAGCTGCACCTTTCCCAAGGTATGCAATATCGACCTATGAAGATCTAATAATAACTTCTCTTCCTTTGAAACCCTTGCCGGGCCAAACAACATTTAGCGTGCTGTGTAAACAAAGGCATTTTCCAGGGTCCAGGCGGTTCAACGCGCGTCCTTTGTCCACCAAGGTCTACAGAATCAAAGAACCGAAGTGGAGGCCAACTGCGCATGCAGCCAGGAAGCTTCATAGTGCCCGGGATTGAGTTCCCCTTCCCATTCACCAACTTTGAGGCGTACAACGAGGACGGGGATACAGCGTTGACGGTGAGTGGAAACCCCGTGCCAGACATTGAAGACCATACCTGAGCGAAAGGTCTACCCTTCCTTAGCTCGTCGACCTCCGCATGATAGAGCTCTCATATGCCTTACGGTGCAAGTCTTCATGGTGGACCAAGATCGACGATTCTGCTATTCGGTCAAAATGGAAGGCGGAAGCACTCGAACACGAGATCCGCGAAGGCCAGCTCAAGGAGGCCAAAATTGAGTGGGTGCTCGATGAACTGGAAGACTACGCAAACATGAGGGACGATGCGACAGGGATTCAGGTTAGCACTTGCGAAACACGGGTAGTTTGAGATCCAAAATCGTTTTCTAACGTGATCACAATAGCCATCGTGCCACGTTCGGATCTGGGAATCCGACGAACTCATTTCTCAAGACCTCAAGTCGAGATTGATACGAGCAGCAGCCGTACTGGAAGACGTACCCGAGGAGGAGAAGGACTGGCACCCTCGATCCAACAACCAGGTCCTCGACCTAGTCCATCCTTCTCTCTTCTGCGCAGTTTACGACCGGACGCAATCCTGGAATACTTCAAACGACCATAGGCGCTTGGAACCTCTTGAGGCTCCAAACAAAGAGATGGAGTATTGGGCATACTCGCAAAAGTTCTCTTGGATTCCGACCGACTTCCAACTCGGGGAGGATGGTGCACCAGCAACGGCCCTCGGTTACATCAACAACATCCACCCACATCAGCACAAAGACCTTGTTACTGCTATCGAATCCCTTGTTGGGCGTTTCTCCCTCCTTTGGGACAAAGTTTTGACCGACATCCATCCCGAAAACAACAACTGCCTACCGGGAAGAGAGAAGGTAGTCCAATTCTATACATGGACCGATCACCCAGATTACCCTTGTCCACCAATGGGAGGACCACCAGGCATTGGGCAACGAGGAGTACAGCAGGCGATGGGCTGCCTGGAAAGAACACAGGATTATTAGTCTACCAATGGTTAACGAACACGGGTACTGTGGATCCGGGCAAGATATCACCTGCCGCGAGACCACGTACTCTATTCAAGGGGCAATCGTTCAAGTTATTGTCAAGTTGGCAAATATTCACCTTGTAAGCAATCTCTAGAATTGCTTACCCTCCTCTGCTTGGTCTTAGAACCATGATCTGATCCGGGCTATTTTATCGCAGACCCCCGAGAAACCTGAATACCCGGGCGGAAGCTGGCACGTCGAGGGAATGGCAAACGAACGGATTGTGGCTTCTGGCATTTATTATTACGATTGTGAAAACATTACTGAGAGCCAACTTGCCTTCCGCGTGGGTGTTAACTTTGAAGGCGCTGTGTACGAGCAGAGTGACGCTAAGGGAATAAGGTTAACGTGGGGGATGGAGCGGTAGGTCGTTTCTTCGTCTTCAGCCACATTCAAAGCTCAAGTGTTATCGTTAAACAGTGGGGGACCAAACAACCAAGTTGTCGGTGCAGTCAAGACCTCCCAGAATCGATGCATTGCCTTCCCGAACATCTATCAACATCAAGTGTCTTCATTCAAACTTGTCGACCCTACCAAGCCTGGCCACCGCAAGATCGTGGCTTTATTCTTGGTGGACCCGGAGCACCGGATCCCATCGACCTCGAATATCCCGCCTCAACAAAGTCACTGGACCCGCAAAGCGATTTTCGAGGCGCTTGCAAAGGGCAATCACAGGATGAAAGTTTCCCTGCCGGTGGAGCTGGTGGATATGGTGGTGGATCATCTTGACAACCTGATGACGTTGGCAGAGGCGAAAGCGTATCGGGAGGAATTGATGGACGAGAGGACAGCGTTCGTAGATGTCGTAAACGAGCAGCATTTCTGTACTGACTTCAACTTTTGTGAACACTGAGACGAGGTTGTATGAAGATACTTGTTGATTTAGTCTTACCTTTGGCTGAACACGCAGGGACGGAAAAGCCATGTCGCGATGCTAAACATGAATGAGATCCGGATGACAAGCATAAAAGTACCCCATTTAGAGGGTCATTTACCCCATCAGGCAGGTTTGTGCATCTCTCAAACATACAGCTGTTTTCATAAAGCTAGTCCAAACAAACAAACAAAGCCGTGCGCCGATTTTTCCTCTCTCGAATCAAAAATTCGTAGCTCCGCACACACAACAGCTAGTCGAAAACTGTTCAACGCATTATGAAATAAAAAATTCATAAAAAATTCATATCAAATGACTCAACGTAAATTTCCATAGCTAAGGTAGACTAGATGAAATAAGCAAAGTCGAAGAATGACACGTGCTATAGAAGCATTTACGCTAAATTATGATCGTTTATGATTCATATGTAGTACCTATGAGCCTACGATTGGGTAACGCCTAAGGAATGTCATGTTTGAGGTTCATGGAAGGGAGACTGGTGCACACGGAAAATGGCATGCCTCAGGATGAGGGCCAAATGTTTTGCGAGCCACACCTGAATTTTCTCTCGATTTTTCTTTTCACAATGCACTTGAGTGCTTTTAACTGCGTGTGGTGTGTCCAGAGCTCCGATTTTTTATTCCAGTGGGAAAAAAGTCGACGCGTGGGTTTGTCTGGGTTTGTTTGGACTAGCTTTTTGAAAACAGCTGTATATCTTTGTCTTTTTCTGTCTTGTATCGGATAATTCTATCCAGCAACCCACAGCACCCCCCTCAGAAATGACCTCAACTGAACAACCCCGAGGGAGTCAGGGCCCCCACCTCGAGAGTCGTAGGTGGCACTGAGTGACGTTCACCTGATTCCTAGCTCTTACCATGCCCTTAGAAGCGACATTACTCCAAAAATACTATTTTGGATGGTATTGAGGCGGTGTTGGGGATGAAACTCGTCCGGCCCCAGCGTATGCTCTGGTGGCGCTCCGTGTGAAGCCGTAGGCCTAGTCTAAACAGGAATCGGCCCCGAAACCAATTCAACCAGGGCGTTCGGCACATCTACATCTCAACCTTCATGCACCTTCCAAATGAATCTTTGTCCAAATGTATACAGTCTTCTCATTGATTGTCATCCCTTGAAAACCATGCCGCGTTGTCGTGGTCAACGGTCCCCCACGGCTTCAGCAATGTGTCAGACCTCGACGTCGGTCAGAGGTCTGGTACTGAGACTAGAGGGAGACTTGGAGTGCAGGTCGTTGGATGATTAACAGAGAGATATCACTAGGCGAACGTATTCACACTAGCATGATTGCTGAGGGGTACTTTGACTGTGTAGTATACAAGAGGCAAAGTGAGGAACAACCCTCCTCACCTAGGTTAGTATTTATATACACGAGAGACATAAAGAGAAAGGACCGGAAGGTGGCGGAATACAAAGGAACGTTCTACAACCCATGACCTCAACTTACTAAGGAACATGCGAATACCATAAGGCGCTGACTGATGCGCTGACTGATATGCTGACACGTCCACTCTGCCTACGCCTCGTGTAATGTGGTGGGCGAAACCCGGATATAACTTAACTTATCTCCTTCCTTCAATCCGTCGGCGTTCTTGATAACATCACATCCCACCAGGGTCGTGACACAATGGCCTTTTCTCTCAGGCTAATTTTAGGGCGCACCACAGCCAAGATCATAAAATCTGAAATTCCAGACCTTTTTACAAGCACACCCAAAATGTGCGCCCCCGATTTCCCCTTTCCCTTCACTGATGTCGACGCGGCGCACATTGGGGATTGCGACTCGGTTTTGACGGTGAGGATTCCTTGCTCTGCTTGGCCGAACGCTTTAACTAAAGGACATGGCGACCTTCAGCTAGTCAATCTTCGTATGATTGAGCTTTCGTACGCGTTGAGGGGCAAGCCTCTATGGTGGACCAAGATCCACGATCCAACGATCCGGTCGAAATGGAAGGCGGAAGCACTTGAGCATGAGATCCGAGGAGACAAATTGAAGGAAGCTGAAGTTGAGTGGGTGCTTGAGGAGCTCGAGGACTATGCCAAGATGAGGGACGAAACGACGGGGATCCAGGTGAGACTTTTCAACGTTTGTAGGCATCAAAGGCAGCTGTTCTGGCGGCATTCTGAAGCCGTCGTGCCACATCCGAATCTGGGAGTCCGATGAATTGGTCTCCCAAGACCTGTACTCGAGACTGAGATCAGCGGTCTCCGTTTTCGAGAACGTACCTGAAGAGGAGAAAGACTGGCACCCTAGGTCGAACAACCAAGTGCTCGACCTCGTGCACCCTTCGCTTTTCTGCGCAGTTTATGGCCGGACCCAGTTCTGGGATACCTCAAACGGAGGTCGCGAACTAAAACTCCTCGATACTCCAGATGGTGACTTGAGTTTTGGGCATATTCAGAGCGGTTCTGTTGGATTCCCACCGACTTCCAGCTAGGGGAGAATGGCAGCCCGGCAAGAGCTCTAGGGTACATCAACAACGTTCACCCACAAAAACACAAAGACCTCATTACCGCCATCGAATATCTTGTTGGTCGCTTCTCCCTTCTTTGGGACAAAGTCCTAACCGACATCCATTCCAAGCACGACTTCCGAGATCTTGGGAGAGCAAAGGTTTCTGGGTCATATGAGTGGATCTATAACCCAGACTACCCTCTGCCACGGTGGGAAGAGTTCGAGCAGCTGGGAAGCAAGGAGTAAAATCGACGGTGCAATCTTCGGGACGAGCACAAGAGCATCAACCTACCAACGGTGGATGAACGCGGGTACCATGGCAGTGGCCGAGACATCACCTCCCGGGAGGCCACGTACTCTATGCAAGGGAAGAAGGTCCAAATCATTGTCAAGCTAGCAAATATACACCTGGTCCGTGCGTTTACAACCACTCTTCCTACCTCACAAAGTTAACGTCGGACGGCGGGCTGTTTGTCACAGACACCTGAGAAACCCGAGTACCCTGGGGGCAGTTGGCACGTTGAAGGAATGGCGAACGAACGGATTGTTGCCTCCGGGATCTATTATTACGATTGTGAAAACATTACGGAGAGCCAACTTGCCATTATTGTGAAAACATTACGGAGAGCCAACTTGCCTTCCGCGTCGCCGTTAACTTCGAAGGGGTCAGGTATGAACGGAGCGACTCTGAGGGAATAAGGTTAACATGGGGCTTGGATTTGTAAGTTATCTCGTTTTCTTCAGCCGCTACCGAAGCTCAAGTCGCTACTTGCTTCATTCTCCCTTGCTTATAGAAATGGGTCGAGCAACCAGCCTGTCGGTGCGGTCAAGACATTCGTGAACCGATGCATTGCATTCCCGAACACCTACCAACACCAAGTATCTTCATTCAAGCTTGTCGACCCCACGAAACCAGGTCACCGCAAAATCGTTGCTTTGTTCCTGGTCGATCCAGAAGACCGTCTCCCATCGACGTCGGATATCCCTCCTCAACAAAGTGATTGGACTCGCGAAGCGATCTTTGAGGCTCTCGTTAGGGGTAATCATAGAATGAAGGCTCCCCTGCCGGTGGAGCTGGTTGATATGGTGGCAGATCGAGTCGACAACGTGATGACTTTGGAGGAGGCCAAGGCGTATAGGTTGGAATTGATGGACGAGAGGGCGGCGTTCGTAGACGTCGTTGATGAGCAGCACTTCTGTACCACTTTTAACTTCTGCGAGCATTGAAACGAGGATACATGGAGAATAGCTGCCTGTTTGTTCTAAATTTGCATCAATGGGTATTTTACATGTTTTCGCCGGGCTTCGAACAACTGGTTAACGCGAGAAGGGCTATCCTCCTTTTTTATTTCTTTTGATGCCCCGCGTAGCTTAGTGAAAGTACCTACACTTCCCAGTGGATATCACTGGTTTCACGTTCATCTCACCTCAATAAGATCATGTCGAACGACATCGAGGTGTTGGGAGCGACCTTGTCAATGCGGACTATTGAGACGCTCCGTGTGAGGTTGGGTGAAATTCAGGCCCAAATACAATTGGCTCCGAAACCAACTCAACTTCGGAAGCGCTCGGGCATCCCAGATCACTCCCCGACCCTCAATTTTCATAGAGATATGCTCTGTATGGGGGTCTGGAGACCCCATCCCATCGACCTCAGACATTCCCCCTCAACAAATTTGCAAAGCCACTGGACCCGCGACGCAATATTCGAGGCACTCGGGAACGACAATAATAGAACGAAAGTTTCGCTGCCGGTAGAGCTAGTGGACATGGCAGCAGATCGGGTCGACAACGTTATGACTCTAGAAGAGGCGAAGGAGTATAGGGAGGAACTGATGGATGAAAGAACTGCATTCGTAGACGTGGTGGACGAGTGGTACTTTGTGAGGACGAGGCGTCGGTCTCACGGTTCGTCTCACCTCAGAGGTTCTACGTGCATTCCCCTACGCCACCTTTCCCCTCAGCGAGTTATGAATTACTAATGCCTAGCGTTTTCTAGCCGAAGCGAGCAATGACAAAGCATTACCAAGATCAAGATTACTAATTGAATGACCAATGATGACTGATTTCTTACTACTCTAAGACTCATAACACGGCTCGCTTAATCTAGTGTACGCGTTCCTTTGCTACCGGACCGCGATACCACTCCGCTCGTAGTATATAAGTAGTGCAGT
>KN823064.1:92977-154709 GCA_000827465.1 Tulasnella calospora MUT 4182
ATGACTGATTTCTTACTACTCTAAGACTCATAACACGGCTCGCTTAATCTAGTGTACGCGTTCCTTTGCTACCGGACCGCGATACCACTCCGCTCGTAGTATATAAGTAGTGCAGTTTGTATCGTAGTACCTTAGCAATCGTCTCTTATAATCATTCCAACGGCCACTGAATCCCTACTCGTGACCAAATACAAGATACGGTTCTCCGTGAGTCGCTGATATAATCACCGCGACTTACATACTTTTGCACCGAATTTAGTTTCTGCGAACATTGAGACAAACAAATCTTGACGATGAATGTATGTAATCTGAATTGAAGTCGGCATTGCTCATGATTTTGCTCTGCTAAGTTGCGGTCAAGACAAGCCTCGTTCGAAGAAGGCCAGCTCGTACGTGTGGCTGTGCGTGCAATCCACCTACTCCTAGGCGTCTCCTACGGCATTGCCGGTGGTGTTGCCAGGCCAAGGTCCTTCGAAACGGCACAGAATTGCGAACTCGCTGGCAGCGACTTCGCATATATAAGTTCTTTTCAATCAGCCTCTAGTTTTACTCATCACCCCTCGTTAAAGCGACGAACCGCGCAATGACTACCATTGAGTTCCCGTTTCCGTTCACCAACCGCGAAGATATCAACGGCAGTAGCGATCCGGCATTGCCTGTATGTCAATTGAGCATTTCTCCTGACAATGATCTGTGAAGCTAACCTCTCAGAATAGCTGGTAGACCTTCGCATGATAGAGCTCTCTTATGCCCTTCGTTGCAAGCCTTCATGGTGGACCAAGATCAACGATCCAGAAATTCGTTCGAAGTGGGAGGAAGAAGCATCAGAGCAGAAAATTCTGGGAGATGAACTTGGCGAAGATGAGATCGAGTGGGTTCTGGACGAGCTCGAAGACTACGCCAAAATGAGAGATGACGTGACGGGAATTCAAGTGAGCAGCTCGTCCTATATGAGCTGAGAGAGCGCCAGAAACTGATAACTACCAACAGCCATCATGCCACGTTCGAATTTGGGAGTCGGACGAGTTAGTCGACAAGGACTTGCGGTTGAAATTGATATCGGCAGTCACGATACTCGAGAATGTCCCCGAGGACGTAAAGGATTGGCACCCCCGATCGGACAGCCAAGTCCTTGATCTTGTCCATCCTTCGCTATTCTGCGCAGTCTACGGCCACACTCAATACTGGAATACAGCTAACGGTAGCAAGACGCTGGAGCCCCTCGGCCTAACGCATAGCAATCTACCCGAGTGGTCCTATTCGAAGAGGCTTGCATGGATCCCAACAGACTTTCAGATTGGTCGCGACGGGGCCCCGGCAAAAGCTCTCGCTTATATCAACAACGTCCACCCGCAAAGGCACGCGAATCTCGTTCCGGTTATAGAAGCTTTGGTTGGACGGTTCTCGCTTCTATGGGACCGAGTATAGACAGACATCCACCCGGACAACGAGCTCAGCCTCCCCGGGCGACAGAGAACCGATGGGAACTATGGGTGGGTTGAAAGTGAGGAGCATCCAAAACCGACATGGGAAGATCAAAAGAACTTGAGCGAGGAGGAATACGATAAATTGTACGAGGCCTATGAGAAGAACAGGATCATCAGTCTACCTTGGGTGGACGAAGGCGAATATAATAAAAGCGGAAAAGATGTCAGTCAACGAAATGCGACCCACTCGATCCAAGGAAAAAAGGTCCACGTCCTTGTTAAGTTAGCCAATATTCATCTGGTTCGTAGGACGAATTTTGCTGGGCTCACTTTTCTCATCCAACCAGCTGAAATAGACGACTTGACTCTTCTAGACTCCGGAGAAACCCGAATACCCAGGTGGGAATTGGCACGTCGAAGGCATGGCCAACGAACGGATTGTCGCGTCTGGAATTTACTACTACGACTGTGACAACATAACTTCAAGTCACATCGCCTTCTGTGTGGCTGTTAATTTGGAAGCTCATAATTACGGACAAAGCGATCATGAAGGGATCGAGTTGACCTGGGGTATGGAGTAGTACGTTGCTTTTGACTTTTCATTCCCGCCTTTACACCTGCTGAGTAATGGGCTTTCTGTCTTTTCTGGCTTCAAAGCGGTCAAGACTTCCGTCAACCGGTGTATTGCCTTCCCGAACATTTACCAGCACCAGGTCTCTTCGTTCAAGCTTGTCGACCCTACCAAACCTGGACATCGAAAAATCGTTGCCTTATTTCTCGTAGACCCAGAAACCCACGTTCTATCCACCACCGATATTGCTCCTTAGCAAAGAGACTGGATCCGCCAGGCTGTGCACGAGTCTTTCGTCAAGGACGAACTCGGCGTTAAAGTCTCACTACCACAAGAGCTGGTGGACTTGATAGTAGAGAACGTTGATAGCACTATGACTTTGGCAGAGGCCAAAGCCTATCGAGAGCAACTGATGGATGAGAGAACCGCGTTTGTGGGAGCAGTGGACAAGCAACATTTTTGTACTGAGTTCAATTTCTGCGAGCATTAATACATTTAACATTGTTGGGAAACTGCATACTACACATCTCATAAAAAGGGCCGTTGTGGAAGCTTTCGATACCGACGACGTCTTTAGCTGAAGCACTCCTCCAGGTTACAAAGGGTACCGGAAGGCTTTGTTCTCCTTGTCAGTAATATCCATAAATTGGATCGGAACCTTGAGCTTGACCACTGATCCGTCCTCCTGCGTATGCTCAATGTATCCGAATTCGTCGTATTCTTCCCCAGAAGCCAGCTTCTCCGCGTCGCGGCGTTTGTTTTCGCTGACAAGGTACCACCTTATGATAAATATCATAAAAATGTCGAAAACGTAAGTGGACTAAAGAGAGGAGTTGGATTTGACCATTGGACGGTCAGCGTGGACCTTCGAGTGGGATCCTCTTGGCTTACAAGCTGGATAATCCAAGGGACCATGTTTCGAGGTCGGTATTTCTGTTTCCAAAACTGAGTACAGAGCATTTGGCCTAATTGTAAAGGTAGCAATTAGCCGGTATACGTAGTACATTGTCAATTTGCCTCACCTAACGAATATCCGACAAGGAAGACCGCATTGCAGGTCATTTTCTGGGAGAAGCAGGTGGTCAGGGGCACTTCAAGACTTTTGTCCGTTCTTAACTCTTCCGCCACCAGATGGTCCTCTCACCTTGGTATGTCCCGAGAATACGACGGCAACTAGCGATAGAATCATGATGAATCCTAATCCATTGGTTGCAAGAAGGTAGAACGCTACGAGCATGCCTGCCTTGTCCTTCCAAGGCAAGAACATTAGGAGGAAGCAACAGATGCAACCGGGTATGAAACCAATGATCCCCAAGACGCAGCGTGAGTTGGGGAAGTATTTGAGTAGGATTGTGCCGATGCTAATAGATATGATCATGGCTGCTCCCACAGGCATGCCAAGTAAGGTCGTTTCCAAAGTGTTGAAACCCCAGCCTTTGATGATGAGACCGAATACGACACCGAGGCCACCTTGTAAGTTGGCCACGGCCGCAAAGAGGAAGAAAAACCACGTTTTAACGTCCGTGAGTGCTTCGATAAACCTGTAATGAAATATCGAGCAAGGTCGCAGGTTGGTCGGCGCTCTGTAGCGAGGCGGGACAATTTGCACTGCGAACGTACTGATATCGCTTCCACACTTTGGCTTCGATTCCGTTCTGGTTGATCCGGATACGTTTCACCACGTCCACCTTCTCTTGCGCGTCGAGGAAACGTGCTGTGGCAGGGTTGTCCGGCATCTTCCAGAAGTAGAGAATGGATACGAGCACACTGAGGATGCTGGTGATCATCATGTACCATTGCCATCTAGAGCAAACGAAAAGGTGCGATGGATTAGCACCCGCCTATAGTCATGTCACCGGTCACCGACTGGGCTGATATGAAAGAAAGCTTACTGTCGGGGATGAGCCGTAGCCTTCGTATGAGCAACACCGAATGACATGAACCCGGCAAGGATACTCGCAACGCCGTTGCACATGAACGTCCACGAAATCCGTTGGGTGGACTCTACTCGAGTGTAGAACATCGTCATAATGGTCATGATTCCGGAAGTGATGCAGCCTTCTGAGGCCCCGAGGAGAACACGAAGCGCGACTGTTCATATGACCCGCGTCAGCGGAGCTTAAACAACCGGGCACCTTCTATGCCAACTTACAAAGTCCGCCATAATTATGACACGCGGCCTGCAAACCCAGGAAAATACTCCATAAGCCGATATTCACGGCAATGTACTTCGCAATAGGGAATCGCTGCATCAACCAGGCGTGGGGCCCGACGAAGATGATGTATCCGATATAAAAGGCAGTGCTGAGATTGTTAAACTGGTTGGTGGTGAGGTGGTTGTCTGGAATGATTCCAAGAATAGCGGCCGATCCGAGAGAGTTCCTTCAAAACCGCCAGGATGCGGAAGCAAGGTGCGTGTTGGTTGGTGCGGTAGTCGGGAGTTCAAACTACTCACTTGTCAATGAATTGCACTATGGAATGCGAAAATGTGCTCCGTCAGTCTCAATACTATGCTATGTCCGGATATCGCATCGGAATGGTACGAACGTGTATACAAAATGAAAAGCAGTGGCAGCATATGCCGGTCCAACTTGCGTCGGAGTTTGTATGCCGCTTGCAGGTCGACCTCCGACTCATCACCGTGTCCGGCTATCAAGCCCACGACAACATCTACTCCGCGCTCTTCTTTAGCAACCTCCGTATCTGAGCCTTTGTGTGTTTCCGAATCGTAATGAGTTGGGTCCTTCTCCGGCAGAGACCCTGTATCGGCTTCTCTCGATCCTTCTCTCGATCCTTTCTGGTGTTCAGATAACATTACGAGCGCGCGAGCAGAGGTCGGAGCGAGGGGGTTGATGGGTAGCAGCGAACTTGAGCCCGGGATAACAGGGGGGTGGAGTACGATACTTGAAATATATGTGTCTGCAACTTAATGCCGAATAACACGATTAAAAGGCACTGCGATAAGAAAACAGCGTGTGCGCTACCATCGGACGGGGCAAAGGGATATCGGTCAATATAGGCGTCCCTGACAGACATTGCAGACACCATACCTAGAACGATTGTATCACGCGTGCCGAAGGAAGTCAGCTGATATCGATGGCAGCAACCTGCCAATGCACTCAAGCCACATCAAGAAAGCCAAGACCGACCTAGTTGTCTGATAAGGATCACCAGCCGGATATCTCCTGTGCCGTTGGACAACTCCGAAAGGTGATACACCGCTGTCGCGCTGTGATAGAAGCCTGAGGGACGCACCGAACGGCCGGGAGTGAAATGCTTGTTTTAGGGTATTTCCAATTGTCACGTGGTCGTGCCTGCCCCTCGAAGAGAGGTCAATTATATCCGAAATTAGACTAGAGAAGATTACGTTGGAAGCTACGATAGACAACTCTGAACTAGACACCAGGAATGAAGTTCGGTATCCCGGCGGCATCGGATGACTCCGATTAAAACGTCGCGACTGCGCGCCAAAGCATAAGAATACGCCATAAGAGCTATATTTGGTGAAGTGTACGTACCAACGCAAGTTTCCACTTGGAGGACCTGTCATCTTTCGCTACAGAAAACAGCACCGCAACCGACCAACCGTCCGTCTTGGATAGGACGCATGTTGCGCAGTTTGCACTCTTCCCGATCGTGGTCTTGCTGACGAAGGTGAAGTCGGCTAGATATGGAAAGGTGACGGCGAAACGTTCTGCAAGTAAAGTTGCGTCTTCGGCTGGGGAAGGTGCGATGATATGAAACCCGCTGTCAGAAAGCCAGGGATCGTTGAGAGTCTTCAATGATGACATATTTTGCACTCTAGAAGCATTTGAGGTCAGCTCGTACTGTAAAATGTCACGTAAGGTTGAGGATCAGACGCTAAGGAAAGGCACCTACACCGCGAAGTGAAAGGCCACCTCCAAGTAGTCTCCAAGTCCAAAGCCCCCAAATTGGGAACATGCCTTCCCATCATGACAAAGAGCTGACGACAGAGCTGAGGTATTTGAGGGAGCGCACTGGAACCGTCGACAGCGTTAGGGCCTTGGCTACGTCTTCTACACGAGCCTGACCCAGGCAATCTCGCAAAATGGCCTCCGTCACTGCACGAACCGAAACAGGCTGTAGAACCTTGGAACCCGAGCTGTGATTTTGGTCAAGTTTGGTAAGGCATCCATTGGGAGGGCTGACAGGTCGAGAGAGCGTTTGAGACGGGGTAAATTTCGATTTCGAGGACTTCGATGCTCGGCTGAGACTTCAGGGATTGCACGAGCTGATCCGTGTGAAGGTCTGACCCCCTAATCCCGAGAGTTCTTGGGTGAAACGCGTAGGGAAGCGTTGTTATTGGGCGACGGAGCGGGAAGCCTCTCCGTTGAGCTCAGCTCCAGAATTGGAGCACAGTGAGGATACCAGGTGTGTCCGAGAGGATTTTTTTTTGGAGATCTGTGAGGTTCCGGTCGTGGCATTTATCCTCGAGAGCGGACTGGGCTGCGGCGACCTAGGTTGCTTTTTCCTTTCAGCAGTGCTGAAGAGAGGGATTGGAGATCTGCTGGGGTTTGGATCGAGATGGCACAGTACAAAGTTCGCTGGGTCTCTTCCTGAAGGATCGCCGCCGACGTAACCAACGCGCTCAATGTTTTGAATAGTGAACGCGGTATATGACGCATTCCAGCAGTTCTGGGGGTAGGTATGAGGCCGTGGGTAGCTGAGAACTGCGGGGAAGAGGAACACAATACCAACCTTGGGAGCCAGAATGAAACCTAACTATTGAAAGGCATCGTTAAATCCCCAAGGTTAGCTTCATAAGGTGGCAACGTGTTAGAGGTCCTAGCTTGTGCTGTTGCCAGGAGCTGCAACTAGTGATGGCTAGGGACGAATTAAATAACCCATTCTTTGTATGTGATGCGCGAGAACGCACCAGAATATCATCACTTAGGATGTCATATCTTCATCAATCTCGTCCGCGAGAGCATCGTAGTATAGAGGTGACCTCCGTCTTTTCTGAATTGCTTAGGAATTTCCGGAACTGCTGTGAGCTTCCCTTCGAGGCGCGTGTGCAGCGAGCGGGTTAGATTTCAAGTGTTTTCAGTTCAGAGTGGGATTGCCACGGTTCGGAATGACTGTGCGCGCGTCATCCCCTGCTTTTCCATATGCCACCTTCTGTCCGAACCCAAGACCACTTGCCAAGCCGATGTCAAGGGTGGGTGGACGGGATCATAGTGATTTGACCACATCTTCCTCTATATGATGATCCAACGCGGCCGTTTCTGAACGAACATGCACGTACTATATACATCTTGCTTGCTTGCAGACCTCCCCTCCGATGGTATAGCAATAACCTGGCCGAAATACTTCTGACTTTGTTCACGGACCTCCGTATTGGTCAGCTCGTGTATCAAAGCCCAACTCGATGGCACTCTTATTTTCGTAGGTGCGGAGTTCACTGACGCAAGGCTCTATCTTGAACGATGCATCCACTCCTGGTTAGGCCTGTCTGTTTACTTGCCTCAACTCGGGGTTCTTTGCGCTAACACTTCCTGAGATGAGCGCGGACCCTGCCGACGACCCCATGCGCTGCTCCTTCAGCTGACCAGCGGGGCAACGACGGCATACACTCGGCCGATGACCTCCCGTTAGGGTCCTCTTCGCCCTTTCTGCCATTTTCCCAGTCAGTATCCTCTTATCCGAAGCTCAGCCATGCGAGCCACTTTGACGGCATCTTGGTACTGGCGTCTGGAAGCAATTTTGGAAGACATCCATCCCTCGCTCCTCCGACTGGTCATTTTCTGCATGGCATTCGTTCTTACCTTGACACGTGAGCGAGCCGCTGTGCTGCACCTTAGCAGCCCCACTCTGGCAGCTGAGGAAATTCCCCAGATAGAAATGATCCCGCTCTGGGCTCTTCTGACAAGGCAAAACTCGATGAGGGGTAACGATGTAGTTTCTTCAATTCAGGTCATATAACGTATCCTGGAGTCGCCGCGCCCTTCGCCCGAGATGTGTATACGTGCGTCATAATCGGGAGCTAGTAACATTTCGCATATGTGTAAAAAAGCGCACCAGATCCAGATATCACTATGCTTTTGTACCGAGTCCAATTACTGCAGGCATTAATACATTTGACATTGAAAAACTGGATACTACACATTTACCGGAGCCTGCCGCTCAGCATGGAAGCTTTCTATGCCGAGGTGTCTCACTGAAGCGCCCTTCCAGGTCACAGGGGGTACCGGAAAGCCCTATTCTCCTTGTTAGTTATATCCATAAACTGGATCGGAACCTTGAACTTGATGATAGAACCGTCCTCTTGCGTATGTTCAACGTATCCAAACTCGTCATATTCCTCCCCGGAAGCCAGCTTCTCCGCATCGCGACGATTGTTCTCGCTAACCAGGTACCACCTTATGACGCAGATCATGAATATATCGAAAATAAAAGTACTCTACGGAAGGGCGTTATATTTTGTTAGTACTGTACCAGCGTGGAGAAGTAAGCCGAAACTAAGATCGTACAAGCTCGATGATCCATGGCACCATGTTCCGGGGTCGGTATTTCTCTTTCCAAACCTGTGAACAGAGCATTTGACCTAAACGATATCCAGAAATCCATGCGAGTTAGCCCATAAGTACGCTTTTCTGTATGTGAGTCCTACCAATCGAATATCCAATGAGGAAGATTGCGTTGCAGGTCATTTTCTAGAAAGACAGTGATGCAGATTGATATGATCAGCACTTTCGACACCTCCGGAAATCGGATTCCCATCACCTTTGTATGTCCTGAAACTGCCACGGCGACCAGAGATAGGATCATAATGAATCCTAAAATGTCCGTTCCTATAAGGTAGAACGCGACGAGGAGGCCCGATTTATTCTCCCAGGGCAGGAACATCAGGAGTAAGCAGCTGATGGAGCAAGGTATGAAACCCATGATCGCCAGAATGCAACGCGAGTTTGGAAAGAACTTGATCAGGACTGTGCCGATAGTAATAGATACGACCATAGCCCCTCCCAAGGGAATGCTGAGTAAGGTGGTCTGCAGAGAGTTGAAGCCAAAGCCTTTGATGATGAGACCGTATTCGACATTAATGCCCCCTTGTAAGTTAGATACTGCCGCAAAGAGGAAGAACAACCAGGTTTTGGGGTCCGTAAGTGCTTCGATAAATCTATTATCCAAGATCGGACAGAGGCAATGGTCAACCCGACCTATCGCGACGATGCCCACCAGGCGGTGCGTACTGATATCGCTTCCACACTTTGGCTTCAACTCCATTCTGGTTGATTCAAATACGCTTTACCACGTCGATCTTCTCTTGCTCGTTGAGGAAACGAGCGGTGGCAGGGTTGTCCGGCATTCTCCAGAAATAGAGAATGGATACAAGCACACTGAGGATGCTGACAATCATCATGTACCATTGCCACCTATGTCAAGTAGACGACGTTTTCCGGTTAGCATCTATGGGGGGGGGGGAGGAGGAGTGCGTAGGGTGAAAAAAAGCAGGAAAAGAAACTGACTGTCGAGGATGAGCCGTAGCCTTTGTGTGGGCCACGCCGAAAGAAATGAAAGCGGCAATAATGTTCGCGATGCCGTTGCACATGAACGTCCACGGAAGTCGCCGGGTTGACTCGACTTGAGTGTAGAGCATCGTCATAGTGGTCGTGACTCCGGTGGTGATGCATCCTTCTGAGGCTCCGAGAAGAACACGGAGCGCGACTATTCAGACGACCGACGTCAGTGCCACTCAACATGGGCTAGCTCGAATGTGAACTTACAAAGTCCACCATAGCTATGACATGCCGCCTGCAAGCCCAGAAATACACTCCATAGGCCGATATTCACAGCAATATGGGGAATCGCTGCATCAACCACGCACGGGGCCCGACAAATATGATGTATCCGATATAAAACGCGGTGCTAAGATTGTTATACTGGTTGGAGGTGAGATGATTGTCCGGGATGATTACGAGAATAGAGGACGCCCCAAGGGATTGCCTGCACAAATAAGAAAAACGGATGGACAGACGGATATAAAGGCCGACGCCAACATGAGAAAGTGATGTAGCAGTTGAGAAGCAGAAAGGTCACAAAGGGTCTAGCTATTACTCACTTGTCGATATATTGCACTACGCAACATACGGATGGTACGGTTCGTGTTAGTGTAGACAACTTCGGTGAAAACCTAGCAGCTGGGGCTCACACATGTACAGAAGAAATATCAATGGCAAAATACTCATATCTAGTTTCCGTCGGAGTCTATATGAAGCTTGAAGGTCGGGGTCCGACCCTTCGCCATGTCCTGCTATCAGACCCACGACGACATCGACTCCGCGCTCTTCAGCTTCCCTAGCAACATTTTTATCTGAGCCGTTGTGTGTTTCCGAATCGTAATGAGCTTGATCCTTTTCAGGAAGGGAAGCTGTATCGACTCCTTTCGGTCCTTCCGAGGGTGCGGACGACATTTTAAGGCTGTAAGCAGAGGTCGGGGTAAGAAGGTGAGAGGTAGTAGCGAGCTCGAATTCAAAGTAACGGCAGGGGGTTTAAGATTCATCGATTTCCCCGTAGATTGATGGTAAGAAATCCAGGATAATTCGTTTCAGAGTCAGTTTGATAAGGAGGCAGCGCTTGGGAAGCTTGAGGCACCGAAGGCTGACGAGCTACCATTGTGCGGGACAAGGGATTCTCGGCGGATGGTGGTGTCCCTGACGGAGATCGTGTACACAAACCATATATAGAAAGATTGCATTGCACGCGGGCTGATAGACGTCAGCTCATATCGAATGCAATAGGCGGCGAATTCGGCGATGCTTATCACAAAAACCTAAAAAGAGTAACTCGGGACTCGCCTTCTTGATCAGATTTGAGCTTCTGGATGGAATTGATTGCGAGGAGAGGCATCTTTTGTACATTTGGACAACTCACGAATGTGATGCAGCGCTGCCGCACCGAGATAGAAGCCTCTGCCAGGGGTACGCCAAATGGGTGGAAGTCAAAATGGTTCTTTGCGGCACTGCGCGCTTAGCCAGCCTCACGTGGCCTGGTCTTCGCACCAACGTAAGTGTGTTCATCATAGAAGAAACCCATTATACCCGGAAACCAAACCAAAAGTGCAAAGAATATTACGATGGGGCTTATGGTAGATAGCCCTGAACCATGCACCATACTCGTGCAGGATTAAAGCCCGGCATCTCACCAGCTTCGGACTACTCCGAAGTATCAAAACGAGGCGAGCGAAATTCGGAGAATAGGAAAACGTGGATAGGAGTAGAATTTAATGCGATATACGCATCGACGCAAGTCTTCCACTTGGAGGACCTGTCATCGTCCGCGACAGAGAACTCCTGAGCGGCTGATCAATTGTCCGTCTTAGATAAAACATAGATAAGAAGTTTGCTCATCTGACACGTCTGAAGAGCCCATGGTAGGGCCCAGACTGATTATCATCGAACGAGGCTGGAAGAGGATATCGACCGGCGGACACGTCCCTAACAAAGCTAGCGTACACATTTCAAATCGATACAGGCACCAGATTGCAACATGTTGCGACCCGAACCTATGTGAAAGTAGGAATACAGATATGCCTGACCACAGCGGGCCAGGTTAACCGGTAGGTTTTCGAATAAAAGGGTATTGTGTTATTAAACATAGCTCGCGGAGTCAACGATACTTCAAAATATGGTTAGAAACTGGATATATGTATATACAGAAACAGGTGGCCACAGGCGATTGTAACAAGAATCATCAGCGGTGCTCGGTAAAGGCTACAAGGGGTACCGGAAAGCCCTATTCTCCTTGTCAGTAATATCCATAAATTGAATCGGAACCTTAAGCTTGACGATAGATCCGTCCTCCTGCGTATGTTCAATGTAGCCGAATTCGGGGTATTCCTCCCCGGAGGCTAGCTTCTCCGCGTCGCGGCGTTTGTTTTCTCTGACGAGCCACCACCTTATGACACATATTATAAAAATGTCGAAAGCGTAAGTGCACTGAAAAGAGGAGTTGTATTTGACCGTTGCGTGGTCAGCCTGGGCGCCCATGCCGTCTGAGATGCTCGTGGCTTACAAGCTCGATAACCCAAGGTACCATGTTTCGAGGTCGGTATTTCTGTTTCCAGAACTGGGTACAGAGCATTTGACCTAATCAAAGCCAAGAAAAACTTGCACATTAACCTATGTAAGGGAGGATGCTTTGTTGTTGTTTTTGCCTTACCAAGCGCATATCCAACGAGGAAGATCGCATTGCAGGTCATTTTCTGAATGAAAGCAGGTCGTCAGTGGCCCTTCGAGATTTCTGTACATTCTTTACTCTTCCGGCGAGAGATAACCCTCTCACCTTTGTATGTCCCGAGAATACGACGGCAACCAGCGATAGGATCATAATAAATCCTAATCCATTGGTTCCAAGAAGGTAGAACGCCACAAGCAGGCCTGCCTTGTTCTCCCAAGGCAAGAACATTAGGAGGAAGGCGCAGATGGTGCAAGGTATAAAACCAATGATCGCTATGATGCAGCGTGAGTTGGGGAAGTATCTGAGGAGGATTGTGCCGGAGGTAATAGCAATGATCGAGGCTATTCCTATAGGGATGCTAAGTAGGGTGGTTTGCAGAGTGTTGAAACCAAAGTCTTTGATGATAAGACCGAATACGACACCAACGCCGCCTTGTAAGTCGGCCACGGCCCCAAAGAGGAAGAAAAACCACGTCTTAACGTCCGTGAGTGCTTCTATAAACCTGTAATAGAATATCAAGCAAGGTCGCAGGTTTGTCAGCGCACTGTAGCGAGGCGGGACAATTTGCACTGCGAACTTACTGATATCGCTTCCACACTTTGGCTTCGATTCCGTTCTGATTGATCTGAATACGTCTCACCACGTCCACCTTCTCTTGCGCGTCGAGGAAACGGGCTGTAGCAGGGTTGTCCGGCATCTTCCAGAAGTAAAGCATGGATACGAATACACTAAGGATGCTGCAGATCATCATGTACCATTGCCATCTAGAGCGAACGAAACGATGTGACGGATTAGTACCCTCTCATAGTTCTGGATTGACGTAAAACGAAGCTTACTGTCGGGGATGAGCCGTAGCCTTCGTATGAGCAACGCCGAAAGAGATAAATCCAGTAGCGATGCTCGCAATGCCGTTGCACATAAACGTCCACGAGAGCCGTTGGGTTGACTCGACTCGAGTGTAGAACATCGTCATAATGGTCATGATTCCAGAGGTTATGCATGATTCCGAGGCTCCGAGAAGAAAACGAAGCGTGACTAGCATTCAAACGACCGGGTTCAGTACGCCCCAAACAACCGCCAGCGAAGATGTGGACTTACAAAGTCCGCCATAGTTATGACATGCCGCCTGCAAGCCCAGAAATACACTCCATAGGCCGATATTCACGGAAATGTACTTGCCAATTGGGAATCGCTGCATCATCCATGCATGGGCTCCGACAAAGATAATGTATCCGAGATAAAAGGCGGTGCTGAGATTGTTAAACTGGTCGGTGGTAAGGTGGTTGTCTGGAATGATTCCCAGAACAGCGGATGATCCGAGAGAGCTCCTTCAAGACGGACGGGGTTCGGAAGCAAGGCACGTGTGAGCGGATGAAAGGCATTCGGGACGCTCTGAGGAAATCAAACTACTTACTTGTCGATGTATTGCACTTCACGATGCAAGGATGGGTTACGTCAGTCTCCGACTTATGCATGAATAATGCATCGGAATGGTACGAACAGGGATATAAAACGAACAGCAGAGGCAGCATGTGCCAGTCCAACTTGCGCCGGAGTCTGTATGCCGCTTGCAAGTCGAGTTCCGAGTCCTCGGCATGTCCTGCTATCAAGCCGACCACAACATCAACTCCGTGCTCTTCCTTAGCAACATTCGTATCCGAGCCCTTGTATTTTTCCGAATCGTAAAGAGCTGGATCCTTTTCAGGAAGGGAAGCTGTATCGGCTCCTTGTGCGGACGACATTATGAAGTTGTAGGCAGAGGTGGGAGTGAGAAGCTGAGGGGCAGAAGCGAGCTTGAGTGCGATGCTTGGGACCTACTTAAATATCCCTGCAGATCGATGGTAAGGAATCCAAACAAAACTCGATTCGGAGTTAGTTTGATAAGAAGGCAGCGTTTGGGAGGCTTGAGACACCGAAGGCAAGAGATCAATTATCGGGCGAGACAAGGAAATATTGACGAATGGTGGTGTCCCTGACGGAGATCGTGTACGCAAACCATACTGAGAAAGATTGCATCGTGGGCATGCTGAAAGATACCAGCTGATCTCAATGGCGATAGCCACCGAACTCGGTGATGCCTATCACAAGAGCTAAAAACGTAACTCGATCTTGGCCTTCTTGATGAGGCTTGAGCGTCTTCGGAGCTTCTGAATGAAATTGAATGGTAGGTTAGACGTTTTTGTTCGGTTGGACACTCCCGAATGTCATGCACCACTGCCGGACCGAGATAGAACCCGCGGTCAGGGTTACACCGCACGAGTGGGGGGTCCTTCTTTTGCGCCCTTCCCTGGCGTCACGTGGCCTTGCCTCTTCTCTCGAGGGTGTGTTCATCACAGGAGAGACCCATTATACCGGCAAATTAAACCAAAATAAGATGGAATACAAAGAATATTACGTCGGAAGTCGCGGTAGACAAGCCTGAACCAGGCACCATGCTCGAGCAGGATTGAAGTCCGGGCATCTCACCCGATTTGGACAATTCTGACTGATCAAAAGGTGGCGACTGAGTCCCAGAGTGTCAGAAAACGCGGATAAAAGAGTAGGAGTTAATGCGGTTTACCCACCGACGCAAGTCTTCCATTTGGAGGACCGATCATCGTCCGCTACAGAGAACTCCTCTGCGACCGACCAACCGTCCGTCTTGGATAGAACGCACGTCGCGCAGTCTGCACTCTTTCCGATATCGGTCTTGCTGACGAGCGTGAACTCGGCGAGAGATGGGAACCTCAGGGCAAAACGTTCTGCAAATAAAAGTGCGTCTTCGGCTGGGGAAGGTGCAATGGGTGCGAAACGCGCCGTCCGGAAACCCGAGATGGTTAAATCCTTCAATGATGGCATATTTTGCACTCTGGAAGCAATCGAGGCTAACTCGTACTGTACTGTATGTCAGGTGAGGCCGAAGGTCAGACGGTAAGGAAATCCACCTACACCGCGAAGTGAAAAGGCCACCTCCAAGTCCAAAGCTACCAAATCGGGAACATGACTTCCCATCGTGACGAAGAACTGAGGAGCAACAGTGGAAATAAGGCACTTGAGGGAGCATGCTGGGACCGAAGACAAAGCTAGGGCCATGCCTACGTCCGCTACACGAGCCATCTCCAGCCAATCCCGTAAAATGACCTCGGTCACTGGGCGACCTGGGACCAACTGGAGTACGTTGAAGACCCGGCCCGCGATTTTGGACAATTTTGGCAAGGCGTTGCTTGAGAGGGCTGAAAGGTCGAGAGAATCATCGGGAGTGCTTGAGAGGGTGTACATTTCGAGGACTTCGATGCTCGGCTGGGACTCGAGGAATTGCACGAGCTGATCGGGGTGGAGGTCCGACTCCCTAATTCCGAGGGTTCTTAATTGAAAAGTGTAAGGAACCGTTGTTATCGGGTGACGGAGCGGGAAACCTCTCCGTTGAGCTCGGGTCCAAAATCGGAGCGCCGTGAGGTTAGGTATGCTCGAGAGGATATTCTGGAAATCTTCGAGATTGCGGTCGTGGCATTCATCCTCGAGCAAACCGAACTCCAGAGAGCGGACTGAGTTGCAACGACCTAGGTTGCGCTTTCCCTTTAGCAGTGCTGAAGAGAGGGAATGAAGATCCTCAGGAGTTCGGATCCAGATGGAGCGGTACAGGGCTCGCTCGGCCTCTTCCTGAAGGATCGCCGCTGAGATGGCCAAGGTGGTCAATGTTTTTGAACATTGAACGTGGTATATAACACAGCCTAACAGTTCTGGGGGCAGGTATGGAATTATGGGTAACTGAGAAACGTTTGAAGGTAAACAAGATGCCGACCTTGGAAGCCATGAAACATACCGTACCTGTTGGAGGACATCATGGGGATCCGAAACCAACTCCAATGTAGTGAAAAATGGCTTCGAGGTCATGATTTGTGCTGTTGAGAGGAGCTGTAGATAATAAGGCGGAGGGACGAGAACACGGGAGGCTATACGTACGTCTCCTCATCGTTTGTATGTAATACGCAAGAAACACACCAGAATATCATCAATCAGGGTCTCACATGGCCTGATAAGGGAGACCGTGAAAAAAGTCGGAAGTATTTCGGCCACGCTATCGCTGTACCATCGGGTGGAACGTCCGCAAGGGCGAGCCAAGTCGAGAGAGGTATGTGTGCATGTTTGTTGAGAAACAGTGGGGGTGATTGGTCCAATCAGCGGATAACGCCACATGGTCTCGGATTGGTCAAAAATTTTGAGTTCGGCCAAGAGGCGGTATGTGGGGAAGGCAAGTTATGGTCGGGGGATGACGCGCCGTGAACGCAGAGACGAACAGGTTTGTGCAAAGCGGCCGCGCCAAACCGTGGCAATCCCGCTCCGAACCGACGACCCTTAGAATAAACTCGTTCAACCACACAGATGAATGCGCGATTTGAAGAGAAGCTCACAGCGGTTCCGGAAACTCCTAACCATTTTGGAGAAGACGGTGGACACTTCTATAGGTACTACGATGCTCTCGCGGACGAAATTGATGAAGATATGGTTATGAGTCTCAAAGCCCAGCTCGATGGCATTCTCATTTTTGTACGTACGGAGTTCCTCACTGACTTAACGCTCCCTCTTGAACGAAGCATCCATTTTTGATTATATAGGCCGGTCTATTTGCCGGCGTCAACTCTGCGTTCTTGGCATTGACACTTCCAGAGCTGAGTGCAGACCCCGTCGACGACACAAATGCACTGCTCCTTCAGCTCGTCACCGGAGGCAATGGCAGTATACACTCTGCTGATGACCTCCCCTCTGCATCATTTTCGCCCCCTTCTGCCATTTTCCCCGTTAATATCCTTTTCTCTCTCTGCCTAACCCTCGCCCTCCTAGCGTCCTTCTTGGCAGTGTTATGTCAACAGTGGTTGGTTTACTACCGAAAACGGAGTGGCGGTGGCGCCGAAGCGCAGCGGTGGGAGCAACTTCGACGGTATCTAGGTGCCAGGCGGTGGCGTCTAGAAGTGGTGTTGGATGATATCCTTCCATCACTCCTGCAATTAGGCCTCATCAATTTTTGCATTTCGTTCGTTCTATATCTGGGAACGTTAAGCGGGCCAATGTGCTACACGGTGGCATTACCCATTGGCCTTGCTTTTGCGTCCATCTTTTTCATGGCAGTTTGTGCTGCTCTAGATCATTGGTGTCCATTCAAAAGCCCGCTTTCCCATCTCTTGCGGTTAACGCCAACGTCCATCGTCGGCCCTGCATGGAGATTATTATTGCATCTCCTTTCTTGGACGCTGGCCATACTCTCGAAAAGCAGAGTTCTCATCAGCAATAGCACCGCTCCTATGAGAAGGATGCTCCGATTGGTGATGCAGTCTTGCCAATCTAGGATTCGTAGAGCATTTTCGAGGGTAAAAGCTCTAATTTACGAGTTTGTGGGGGTCGAAGACGAAGAGGCCCCAAATCTGGGGGAAACGCGGTATTATGGCTCAAAAAGGATGTTCCTCGGTCCTCCGAGCCTATTGACAAGCTCAATCTAATTGCAGCAAAGCGTGTTTTTTGCACGTCAGAGGACACTAACGCCCTAATTTATGCAGCTGTCAACTTTCAAGCAATAGCATCTCAAGAGGATGCCCGGTGGCTTCTTAGTCAGGACGAGATTTATGATCGTCTAACGGAGTGGAGGGGAGAACATGCAGATGTTGACCCATCCTGGCCGCAACCCACTCAGAAGACAGCATATACTTCCTCTTTCCTTCATCTTGCTCTCTCGACTCGGTCGATAGACTTTTTTATTCCCTGGGATCGCCGTGCATTGCTTCTCTCGGACCGTTCAGACCCCGGTCGCAATATCTCCGAGCTGGGTAGAGACCTCAGAGAATGCAAGCAACAGCTTGATTGTCTCACAACCGGAGGTTTCATGCGGACTCCTGATTGTGAGAGCTGTATCGCGTTATCACTATGCGCAGATCTAGTTGATCATGCAATACGCAGAGATTGGCCACCCTGGTTAAGGCTCTTTGCCGCTGCTCAGAAGACTTATTCGAAAGAAAGGCCCATTCTCACACGTCTTTTAGTAGTCGCAGCCCAATTCTATGAACACGAGAGTACGTTCTTTGAGGACCACTCAAGCTGGGTTAGCCCTGGACATACAAAATGGGACCTTCATGTCTTTTCAAATATTTCACACCTCTACCGCGACCGATAAGCACTATGTGATATACTATTCCTTTGATCTCAGCATCTTCTCTCATTAGAGATGCGCAAACAACACTTGGAATCGCCCTTGATGCACTTGCCACACTTAACTCACCGACGGGGTATTTAGGCATCGCAAGTGGGGACATAGCCGTTATGCTATTGGAGGAAGCATATATATTGTCAGAGATTGTGCCTCTGTACACTCCCGAGTGCTCCAGTTCAACTGCGAAGGCTGCACTAGACGTCTTGCAACGGATTATTCGTCGAAAGGATCATTATTCAGTCCTAGGGATCACTCGGAGTCAAGCTTCTGCCTATTGCATCGATATTCTCGTTCGGATCTTTACGCAGTCTAGGACAAGAGGGGCGTGGTGGCTTCTTAGGTCAGTATCCGTGTACCATCGCCATTCGCTTGTGATGTTGTACTGAATAAACGCTACCCCGTATTCAAAAGGTTGGTGGATAGCCATTCTGGGGAGCTGATAGATGGTTTGAATCTCGCTGAATGCGATGTGAGGATCGGAGATTAAAGAATTGACGCCTCTATATTCGTGAGGTTCCTCGGTATTCAGGATTTCCTCGTCGACCCGGCGGATGAGAGGGTCGCTTGGTTGACTGCCTCCCGCTTGGATAACGCTGCAATCGGATATGAACACCTATACGGAGAATTAATGGGTTCCTTCGCTCAACTCGAATCCGCTCTTCAAGCTGCCCATGGGATTTCAGACGTGCCAGTAGGTGTCAGCGGTGGTAGTCGCTGCCCAATACTAAGTCCCCTCCTTTCGTAGATGAACCCGGCAGATCCCTCACCAACTATAGCCTCCAACAGAAAAATAGTCCAAAAGATATCTCGGTCCGCGAAAAAGACTGCCAAAATGAAGAGGCTCCTGTCATCGGTGTCCGTGATGGGCCGAAATCCAATGGAAGTTCATGAGCTTGCGCCTTCCAAGATTTCGGGCTGGTTTCTTTCTGTGGTTGTTTTCAACCGCGATAACCGAATACAATTCGCATCGAAATGGCCCTGTGTTTAGGTGATCCACAAAGTGGACCGCTAGTACTCGACTCAAATTGTGCGTTACCCAGTGACAGGTCGTATAGCGTGGACCGATGTCAGATCTTCTACAAATTATTCTACGAGAAGGTCTCCGAGAGACCCTCGCTTACTTCGGAAGTTGGATGTGTAGCATGGTGGAAAACGAGACATGGTGTAGCAATACCAAAGCAAAATGGAAATTACGGAGTTCAAACCAGTACTGTTACAAGCATTACACAAACCACGCGACCTCTCTGCAGCTTCCGAGCGTGTTGTGGGTTAGAAAGTAATTATACCGACTCCCCGGCCGCCCGTCGAACCGACTCCGCCACCTTCTCCGGCAGAGCGAGGAAGACACTGTGACCCGCGTTGAAAGTCTCCGTTTTAACCTCCGCCCCACTCCCTTCGACCATCATTTTCTGGTACAGAAGTGGAAGCGCCGAGTCGTTCTCTGTGTATAGATACGTCGTGGGGACATGTCTCCAAGCAGCGTAAGTCAGCTTGCTCGCGAAAACCTTGTAGCTCTGCCGCTTCAGCCCTGCTGCATAACGTTCCGCAGTTTCACGAGGTAGGTCGCCGTAGAAGGTCTCCACCGGGTCGATGGCCATGATTACTGTTGCGTCGTCGAGAAGCTCGTACTGTGGCGACGGGCCCTTCTCTGGATCGATGGAAGCGACCCCTTCGGGGATGAGGAAAGAGGCGCAGAGCACATAGTGAATGACTCCGCCAGGCTTCCCCTGGCTTTGAAGATCTGACTTCGTCAGCCCCTTGATAGCTTCGCTTGAAGGGACGCCTCCATAGCTATGCGCGAATACGACCACTTCGGAGCCTTCGTTCACGGAGGATTGGATGGCGTCGCGGATTGCTGCAACGTCGGGCTGGAAGTCGTTGACTGGAGGAGATGCCCCGACGCTCGGAAGGGAGACGGCGACAGTCTTATAACCTTGGGACTGGAGGATGTTGGCAACGGGATCGAAGACCTGTGGTCCGTGCCAAGCTCCGGGAACGAATACGATGGTGGGCTTTGTCTGGGTCATTGTCGAACTTGAAGAGAAATCGAATGGCAAGAGCGTCAGCTTCTACAGTTGACACACAAACCTTGGATCGAGATGGGGACTTACAAAGAGTTATTGATGAATCTGGAGGCGAAAGAACAAGTGTCTGTGAGCTTGAGGATAGTAGGTTGATGATGGATGCATGCTCTAAATCTTTCAGCTCTTTTAAATTCTGCGAGATGGCGAGCGGAGGCAACAAAACCGAAGCTCGGTCACGTCATAACCGAGACAGCTAGGCGCACGTGGGCGTCTCGTCCGTGGCCTCCACTTGCACAGCATCGCATTGTGTAACTGAGGACGCGCGTCCCCTGTATTTCCGTCCTGTGCGTCGCTCACGGTATAATATTAGATCTCTGCTGTAATGCGTGTGGGTGGAGGAAGCCTTGACCCTCTCTTGGAATGCCGTAAATTGGAATACACAAAGATTTTCGCGTGCTCGAATCCCTCCAAGTTCAAGAATAGGATTCAAAGGTTGGATTATTAATCCTTGGTAAGCTTGGCATGAAGGGCTGTTCCAATGCGGGTGGGTGCCAGGAACCATGACGGGTTCACGACGGTAGCCACAGTCGCATAGAGCGTATGAGCTTTGTTTGGGATTGTCAAGTCTGGTTATAAACGTAGGGACAGGGTCGATTACTTGGGAATAAATAACAGACACTAGTGCACTGGGAAGGCGGGAAGTGATGGATGACACTCAGGCACCGACTGTAGAACCGAGGTTCCCCGGTCCCAACCGCGGTAATCCTACTCTGAACCGGTCCTTAGCCAGCCTCCCACACCTCATGAACACCCGGTTTGAAGAGAAGCTCACAGTTGTTCCGGAAATCCCTAAGCAATTTGGAGAAGATGGTGGACACTTCTATAGGTACTACGATGCTCTCGCGGACGAGATTGATGAAGATATTGTTAAGAGTCTCAAAGCTCAGCTCGACGGAATTCTTATTTTTGTACGTTCTGCGCCCCCTCACTTCCCTCGCACTCCCGCTTTTAAACGCTACACCCATTTGCTTAGGCTGGTTTGTTCGCGGGTGTCAACGCTGGGTTCTTGGCGCTCACTCCCCGGAGATGAGTGCGGACCCTGCCAACGACACCAATGCACTCCTTCTCCAGCTCGTGACAGGAGGCAATGGAAGCATACATTCTGCGGAGGACCTCCCATCTGCTTCATTTTCACCGCCTTCTGGCATTTTGCCGGTCAATATCCTTTTCTCCATCAGCCTGACCTTCGCTCTCCTTGCATCCTTCCTGGCGGTCCTAGGTCAACAATGGTTGGTCTACTACCGTAAGCGTAGTGGCGGCGGTGCCGAAGCTCAGCGATGGGAGCAGCTTCGACGGTATCTAGGCGCAAAGCGCTGGCGTCTGGAGACAATTCTGGATGACATCCTTCCATCGATTTTGCAATTGGCCCTCCTCATCTTTTGCATTTCATTTGTTCTGTACCTTGGAATGCTGAGTAGCTCCATGTGGTACGCGGTAGCAGCTCCCATGTGCCTAGCTTTTGCATGTATCCTTTTCATGGCAATCTGTGCGGCGTGCGACCACTGGTGTCCATTCAAAAGCCCGTTATCCCATCTCTTGCGATTAACGCCGCGGTCTATAGCGCGACCTTCTTGGGGAGTATTATTGCTACTACTGTCTTGGACACTGGCCATATTCACCAGGGGCAGACTGATAACCACCAAGGCTATCCGTCCGGTCAGTCGGCTGGCTTGGTCAGGAATGCAAACCTGCCTATCTAAAATGCGGGCAGGGTTCTTCAGAGCTAGAACTTTGATTAGTAGACTTCAACCGGTGGAGGGTGGAACCCGCCCGGAGTACACAGGAGGCATCGTATCGTGGCTCAGGACTAATGTTCCTAGACTCCCAGAGGACCCCGAACGGCTCAAGCTCATTGCAGCTAAACGTGTTATTTGCACGTCAGAGGACAGCAATGCACTCGTTTATGCAGCTACCAATCTCCAAGCAATAACATCTTCGGAGGGTGCTCGGTGGCTTCTTAGTGAGGATGAAGTGTATTTTCGTTTCATTGACGTGTTGGACGCTGGATGGCGCCATTTTGGAGTCCAGCCAACCATTGTGGAGTTAGCATTTGGCTCCACTTTTCTCCATCTTGCTCTCTCAACTCAATTAATTGAATTTTTCGATCCTCGGGACCGTTTCTTACTACTCTCCTCCGACCCGTCAGCTACCATACCCTCCAACCTGACCGAAGACCTCACGAGCGTCGCCCTAGACCTAAATCGTCTCGAATTGTTTGGTTCCCGGTCTTCGTGCTCTGATTGCAAGCATTGCATTGGGTTATCACTTTGTAGAAGTCTGATCTATTCTACAGCGGTACGAGCCAATGTGAGGCAGGCCTTGTTAGAATGGTTCGAACGCTTTGCCTCCGATCAACGTCTTTCAACAAAAATCATGACAATTCCTCTATGTACGCTGACCATCGCTGTCCAGGCCTACAAAGAGGGATGGAGCGTCGTCGAGGAAGAACCCCTGCACTTCAGAAACGTAGAACTCGTGAAGCGGAATTTTGACGCACCATCAAGTCTGTGCAGTCTCTATCACAACTGGTATGCAGCTCCTTATATATTACATGCCCAAATCTCATCACATTTGCTCCTTAGCTCTGCGGAAACCGCGGTTAAACTTGCCTTTGAAGCACTTACCACAATCGGCCCAGAGACAGGGCATTCAACGGAACTCGGTGACCTCGTATCCGCGATGCTCATGGAGCGGGCATGTGACTTGGTAGTGATGCCCGAGGAGTGGGACTACACGTTCTATCCCAAGTATACCGTGTTGATTGTGAAGAGTGCAGCGGGCCTCTTCCAAAAGATGATCCGTCAAGAGGATCAGAACCTCATCTCATGGATTACTTTGGATGATACCGTTACCCGGTGCATTGAAGTTCTCGTTAGAATCCTTACGTCCTTCAAGAGCTTACCGGCTGCATGGTATTTCCGGTCAGCATCTCTATCGCCTTTACATCCTCCCCATATGTTAACTCACGCCACTTCGGCCTCAGGGGTTGTATCAATGATAGTTCCGGTGAGCTGGTAGCTTGTTTGAATTCCGCTCAGGAAGTCACTATGGACAAGAACTTCAAAATCGACCGCACTATATTCTTGAACTTCCTCAGGATGCGGGATATACTCGTAAACCCGTCGAATGACGACAAAGATTGGAGAAAGGACGTTGACGGCAAAGACGACGCTATGGTCAAGTACAGATCCGTGTACAGTGAATTAATGACTTGCCTTGCCCGACTCGAATCTGCTCTTGCAGCTTTCCAGGTGCTTTCAGACGTGCCAGTACGTGCCAGTCGTGAGAGTCGCTACCCAATGCTGAGTCCTCCCCTTTCGCAGGCGAACCCGGCAGATCCCTCAACAACCTAAGTTGCCAAGAGGGAACTCGGGCCGAATAAAACTCCTGTTGCTGAAAAAGGTTCCCAAGATGAAAAGGCTGCTGTCATCGGTGCCTGTGATTAGCCGAAATCTAAATGGAAGTTCATGAAGTTCTCTCAGAGTTTAGGACTGGTACCCTTCGGGTCTCTGTAGCTGTACTCCAATCATAACGATCCAATACACTTCTCATCTCAAATGGGATCTGGGCTGAGGTAGCTCGCATCGCATCTAAGTGACTCGTACCTGATTTCGAGTATCCGGTGAGAAGCTGTCGAGTGTCGGTAGAGGTCAGATATATATCTTCTTCATACCAATTCTCCGAAAAGGCCTTCGAAAAAGCCCCTCCTTTCTCTGGAATTGGAATTATGACATGGTAAAAAAACAAAAGATGGTATACCAAACACAGGACCAATATAGAGATCGTTTCAGATTCTGAAACTCAAACCAGTACTGCCACTAGGAATACACAAAGCGTAAGATCTCTTCTCGGGTTCTAATCCTGGTGGGGCTAGACAGTAATTACACCGACTCGCCTGCTGCCCTTTGAATCGACTTTGCAACTTGTTCCGGGAGAGAGAGGAAGACACTGTGACCTGCATCGAACGTCTCCGTTTTAATGCCCACGCCACTTCCTTCGACCATCATTTCTGGTACATCATCGGGAGCGCGAAGTCGTTCTCCGTATACAGATACGTCGTGGGGACGTGTCTCCAAGCAGCGTATGTCTGCTTGCTCGCGAAAACCTTGTAGCTCTGCCTCTTCAACCCTGCTGCATAGCGTTCGGCAGTTTCGCGAGGTAGGTCGTTGTAGAAGGTGGTGATCGGATCGATGGTGGCGATGATCGTCCCATCCTCGACAACCTCGTACGGCGGTAAAGGGCCTTTCTCTGGATCTAGGGAGGGTAATCCTTCGAGGACGAGGAAAGCAGTGCAGAGCACAAAGTGGGTGACCCCGCCAGGTTTACCCTGTTGCAGAAGATCCGACTTGGTCAAGCCCTTGATAGCCTCGCTTGCGGGGACTCCTCCATAGCTATGCGCGAATACGACCACCTCGGAGCCCGCATCCACGCAGGACAGAATGGAGTTGCGGATTGCTGCGACGTCGGGCTGGAAGTCGCCTAAGGGAGGAGATGCCCCGACGCTTGGAAGGGAGACGGCAACAGTCTTGTAACCTTGGGACTGGAGGATGTTGGAAACGGGATCATAGACATGTGGTTCGTGCCAGGCTCCGGGGACGAAGACGATGGTGGGCTTTTTCTGCGACATTGCTGGACTTGGAAGCGCAGTCGAATAGCAAGACCGTCAGCTTCGAGGAGGAACACCAATTCTTGAACCGAGGAGGGACTCACAGCGAGGAATGGATGATTCTTTGGGGGGCAAGAGCGAGTATCTGCAGGCTTCAGAATAATAAAATACAGTGGGATATATATACTTTGAAGCCTCAAGTCTATTTAAACACCGCCCGATCACTAGCGAACGCCGCAAAACTAAGCTCGGGACGTCATACGTGACCGGACTACTTGGCCGCACGCGAGCGTTTCTATTATGAACCTCCAGCTCCACCGCACAGCATTGTGTAATATAGGACCCCTTGTCTCAATTTGTATAGGTAGGACCCTAGCGTTGGGCGCTAATACGAGGAGCGTCATTTTCCTGTACCACTTGAGACTCGTGCTTGTAATGAGTCGACATCCCATGCAAGTTCATGAGGGTGTTCTCTAAACTACCGATCTTACACCAAACACCAGAAAACAATCCAAATTCTGAAGCTTAAACCAGTACTGTCACAAATAGTCCATAAACCGCGACCTCTCAACAACTTCCAATTCTGTTGTGGGCTAAAAGGTACTTAGATCGACTCCCCTGCTGCCCTTTGGATCGACTCCGCAACCTTTTCTGGGAAATTGAGGAACGGACTGTGACCCGCATCGAACGTCTCCGTTTTAATATCAACGCCACTCCGTTCGACCATCACTTTCTGGTATGCCATCGGAAGTGACACGTCCTTCTCGGTATATAGATACGTCGTAGGGACGTGTCTCCAAGCACCGTAAGTCGCCTTGGTCGTGAAAACCTTGTAACTCTGTTTCTTCAACCGTGCCGCATAGCGTTCCGCGGTTTCGCGGGGTAGGTCGTTGTAGAAAAGAGTGATCGGGTCGATGGGCATGATCATCTTCCCGTCGTCGAGGAGCTCGTACTGAGGGGATGGGCCCGTTTCTGGATCTAATGGGGATACTCCTTCGAGGATGATGAACGCAGCACAGAGCACATAATGAACGACTCCTCCAGACTTCCCCTGGCTCTGAAGATCCGACTTTGTCAGGCCTTTAATAGCCTCGCTTGAGGGAAAACCTCCATAACTATGCGCGAATACCACCACTTCGGAGCCTGCGTCGGTGCAGGATACGATGGCTTCGCGAATTGCTGAGACGTCGGGTTGGAGGTCGTCTACTGGAGGAGATGTCCCGATGCTCGGCAGGGAGACGGCGAGCGTTTTATAACCCTTGGACTGGAGGATGCTGATAACGGGATCGAAGACATGTGGTTCGTGCCAGCCTCCTGGGACGAAGATGATGCTGGGCTTTGTCTGCGACATTGCTGGACTTGAAGAGCAGTCGGATAGTGAGACCGTCAGCAACGGTACCCAGAAGGAACACCAACCATTGGACTGAGTAGGGACTCACAACGAGAGATCGGTGACACTTGAGGAGGAGGAGTGAGTATCTGCGTGCTTCAGAGTAGTAGACTAATCGTATGCGGTATATGCACCAAAACCTGAAGTCGGCTTAGATCTAGACATCCCGATCCCGAAATCGCCAGCGGGCGCCACAAAACCGAAGCCTGATCACGTCATTTGTGGGCGCACGTTGCCTGCTCCTTGCTCTGGATTCGTATGGCTGGAGGAGGTGTTCAAGCCTTGAGCGCTTATACGACCGTCGTTCACGTGCACCACTGTTGGGAACTGTGCTTCATAGTCCAACCAGGGTGATCAGGCCTGAGTGAGTCTTGGCAGGACTGGTCCGGAGCAAGTGTGGTGGGTATCAGGCCGTTCACGAGAAAGCAGTATCAACAGACGACTTGCATATCTTGCAAGTAGATGGTGCACCTGAGCACGTACATTCCGGTGGATCAGGAAGGAAGAAAAGTCGGAGCCAATGTCCTCTGTGCCAGGGTGGCTGATTAGCTCAACAGGGTGTTTCCACGTTCTACTCTGGTCTACATTGGAAGATCAAGACGCCCTCATTCTCTGCATCTCACATAGCCAGGGCTTGACTTCTGTCTTGGAACGGACAGACGAGAGTGACCTGGTCAGTTCGCTCTAAATCATATCTACCCTCATTTGTCTCTCGTCCTAACTAACCTGCGGTGGCGACGTGTCGGTGACACGTTACCCAGGACACGACCTACAACGACATCAAGCTCTTTCACGAACAAGTCATCCCTATCACTGCACAACGTGAGGCCGCAGCGTGTTCTGTACATCTTGTCGCGTGTCCCAACGTGGCAAGGAATGGAGCGGCCACTGACTTAACCATCGTCTTGTTTTGGACCGGCATAATAGTAAAACATGGAAGACCCATCTCAACAGCTCCCCCCTGGTTGGATAGCTCAATGGTGCGTGGTGTGCATCTTTATCGATAAGAAGCGGCCAGTCTAAACTTAAAACCCCGTGCTTAGGGACGAGACGCACCAACGTCATCTCTTCATAGGTTAGCATCTCAGACGTCGTTCCATCGCCAACCCTCGTCGTACTCATGTCTTGGTATTCTCCTGCACCGTCAGATCAAAACACTGGTCAATCTCAATGGGAACCTCCAGCATTGCCGGGAGCAGGAGCTCCGGCCCCCGGCCCTGCAGCTGGAGGACATACAAAGCGACGTCAATACGCTGCTGGTCAGACCCAAGCCTACTATGGCGAGAGCGGCGTCGTCCATCCGCCAGCACCTGGTGACATGGCGGGCAACGCTGTGGGCGGGTCTTCCTTCTTTACTCCAGCAGGAGGAGACCAACCACCAGCCCAGCCGTCCGGGTTCTACAACCCTACTGCAATGGGGCAAGGTCCTGGGGTTTTCTCTGCTGGCGGATTTGTGGCACCAGCTCAGCCATCGGCTTATCAACAGCAGCAACCTCAAGTTGGGGCATTGACCGATCAGTTCTCCCAGATGGGATTGCAACCAGGATATGGCCAGAAGCAGGTGAGTAGGCGACACCCAAGATAAGCGACGTTCATCCTTCCTGAGGGTTTACTCTTTCTAGTTCGCGTTGCACACTGTCAACCTTGTCGGCGCATTCCTAGACCCTCGAGAGCTCGTGGGTCCTCCGCCAGAGATTCGTCTGCCGCCTGGGGTGAGACCGCATGTGCTAGAATTACCTGGGCGCTTCTAACACGACCAACCCATCTAGGCCTGCGTATCCCAAGAGGTAACCGCAAACGCAGACTACACGTACCAAAGATGCACCATGAACGCTATTCCAACAACGAACTCACTTCTGGGCAAGGCGAAGCTTCCCTTTGGCTTGATCCTCACTCCCCACCGTTCCCTCAAGGAAGGAGATGCAGCGGTCCAAGTCGTCACCGACCAGGTTATCGCCCGATGCCGCCGTTGCCGCACCTACATCAACCCCTACGTCACTTTCATCGACGGCGGCGCGAGGTGGAAGTGCTGCATGTGCAACGTCAGCAATGAAGTGCCGCAAATGTTCGACTGGGACCAAGCTACGAACACCCCCGGAGATCGTTGGAAGAGAGCCGAGTTGAACCACGGTGTGGTGGATTTTGTGGCCCCGACTGAGTATATGGTATGCGGGTGGAACACGGTCTGTTCCGGATAGCTGTACTGACGCTGTCGTAGGTCCGTCCGCCTCAGGCTCCAGTCTATGTCTTCCTCCTCGACGTGTCACAGCATGGCGTTGCTTCTGGTACGAAGTCCCGTTTCCTTGTAGGACCGCAAACCGGGACTTACTTGTGATCACCCTCATCGCAGGCATGCTCGCGACGGCAACTCGCACGATTCTGGAGTCCTTAGATAGACTTCCCAACACGGACAACAGGACCAAGGTCGCCATCATTGGCTTCGACACCGCCCTTCACTTCTTCTGCGTTCCTGTAGGTGGTTTAGAAGTTGATACGAAATGTGCCTATTTCGTTTTGGCTGATAATCCATCCTTAGTCCGGTTCAACCGAGTCCACCCTTTTAGTCGTCTCGGATCTCGACGACGTCTTCCTCCCCAAACCAACGGACCTCCTAATCAACTTGACCGAAGCGCGCGCTGGTCTAGAAACCCTCCTCGGTCGATTGAGTGACATGTTTGTCGACACTCACAGCGTCGGAAGCGCGCTCGGCCCGGCTTTGCAAGCTGGCTTCAAGCTCATCTCTTCTCTCGGCGGCAAACTTATCGTTTGCACGTCTACTCTGCCTACCCTTGGCACTGGAGCGCTCAAGGCCCGAGAGGACCCTAAAGTGTTTGGAACCAGCAAGGTTCGACGATCCCCATCCCGCTGTCGTTTATGACGCTGACGGAGTGTTGCCGATGCTAGGAATCGAGCCTGCTTCAAGCAGCCGACGCCTTCTACAAGACCTTTGCAATCGAGTGCTCTCGTTCTCAAGTTTCAGTCGACATGTTCCTCTTCAGCGCACAGTACCAAGATGTCGCGACGCTCAGTGAGGTGTCTTCTGCATGGTGGTCTGTGCAGGTATTGACCTCTCTTGACTAGGTTGCCTCCCGCACTACACCGCTGGAAACACTTTCTTCTACCCGGCTTTCAATGCCGCAAGGTCCGAAGACGCTATCAAATTTGCACATGAGTTCGGAGAGATCCTGGCCAGTCCAATCTGCCTGGAAGCCGTCATACGTGTCCGTGCCTCTAGAGGTCTTCGAATGTCGTCGTTCCACGGCAACTTCTTCGTCCGTTCGACGGATCTCCTGTCACTGCCAGCTGTCCCCCTCGACCAATCCTATGCCATTGAGGTTCAAATTGAAGAAAATATTACGAGTCCATTCGTTGTCTTCCAGACCGCCGTGCTACATACTACCTCCGACGGTGAGTCGGAAGTCTCGGCCGTATCGGCTTTTTGGTCTCCTGATCGATTTTGCCTGCAGGTGAACGCCGCATCCGAGTCGTTACTTCCGCCTACCCTACTACCTCCAACATCTCGGAAGTCTACGCTTCTGCGGACCAGGTGGCCATTGCGACCTTGCTTGCCAACAAGGCTGTCGAACGGTCGATTTCCTCAAAACTCGAAGACGCTCGTGATGCATTGTCTAACAAGATGGTCGACATCCTCACCACGTACAAGAACACGATGACTTCTTCCGGAGGAGGCGCTAGCGCGGCATTGAGCATCGCGGATAACATGAAGTTCTTGCCTCTGTTGACGTTGGGCCTTTTGAAACACGTAAGCTGCAGGTATCCTTATCGCTTAAGCACTTAACTAACTCGTCGCATACTTGCCTAGGTTGGTATTCGGCAAAGCACCCAGATTCCATCAGATTTGCGCGCTTATGCCCAGGCTCTATTGACAACTCTGCCCTCGCAACTCCTAATCCCGTACCTACATCCGACATTCTACGGGCTGCACAACATGCCTCCGGAAGTAAGCCGAGCTTGCATTCTTCGTGACACGATAGCTTACCATAGTGATCTTGTAGTGCGGCACGATTGGGGAACAAGGTGTTATTATGCCACCGCCGCTTCCATTGACCAGTGAGCGTCTCGAGCGGCACGGCCTGTACCTCATTGAAGACGGTCAGACGATGTTCCTCTGGGTTGGCCGTGATGCGGTTCCTCAGTTGATCATGGACGTGTTCGAACTTCCTGCATACGAGCAACTCAGAACTGGCAAGGTAGGGTGAAGATGTGAATTATACTTTACGCTGGCGCTTACTCGTGCCCCCCAGGCCACTCTACCCTTGCTTGAGAACGTATTCTCTCAACGAGTCAACGCTGTTATCAACAAAACACGCGAGATGCGCCGTGGACCGTACTGGCCGCACCTGTATATTGTCAAGGAAGACGGCGAGGCGGCAATGCGTTTATGGGCATTGAGCATGCTCGTGCAGGACCGCGGGGCGGAGAACCTGCCAAGTTATCCTCAATTCCTCACGAGTCTGAAAGAACGGGTGGGTTTGGGAAGCTACAACGACTCGAGCGTGACTGACCTAACGTGATTGGACTCTCCGTAGGTCAATGGAAGCAGCTACACGTAATTGAGTGTAGAAGTGGAATTTCTGAACGTCTTCTGTTACATTTGTTGCTCGGCAGCGATGTTCGTTGACAGTCACCATACAATACAGAAATGCGATTGTCCACCGCCATGTCGTGAGCAAACCTCTCAGACCTGGATTTCCCAACCACTCGTTTTAGTAGCTTGCATAACTCTTTACATCTCGAAAACGACCCCACCCGTCCCCACTTGCCTAAGGCAGTGTAAAATATCCTTTCTTAGGAGTTAATAGGATGTTCTCTAACCTTGCTCAGCACCGCCCTTCTGCAATGAGACACATCTGCCGAAGAGTACGCATAGGTCCCACACAAACATGAACCTACCGTCAGATCCCGGTGTTCATTATGTTCATGCGAACGCGGCCCGAAAAATAAATAGAAATGTGCTTGAGGTCTGCCAAAGGGGTGCGGAGCGAATTTTCTCTAGTGCTGAGTACCCATTTGGGGAAATATCAGCAGTCAAGGTGAAGCTCCTCAACTCCATAGGGATCTCAATGAGGGATGAACGACTGACCGTATTTCGCATCACTATGAAGAGACGTCTGAAATCTGAGCCTAAATAATAAACCACGTATTGCTTACCACTGGCGGCGGGGTCTGCCCAGACTCGGGGCGACATATCAGCCCCATTTCGTAGGTGCCGGTAGGTTGCTTACCATTTAACTTTAGCCAAAGAACGTGTCAAACTATACGTGACCAACGATGCTCTCATGCTAAAATGGGGCGGTAAGGAGTATGGAGAACTCACAATGATAGCCTGCATCTCCACACCGGTGGACTTGAAAACTCTTCATTAAACAAGATCCAACCCTCCATCGCACCGTTGACAATGTTCCTACTCTTCTGCGTAGCCTCGTCTTTATCGTTCGGTGGGGTTGTACGATTGGGCAGGATGGATTGAACTTGCCAACTTGTTCATTCAGTCAACCACAAATGCCGGCCGGTTAAACCGCTCTCATCGTCTGGTGCAAGGAGGAACCGATACACCAAGGGTGGCATTACATAAGACTAGTGCAACCGAGACGAGCTAACAGATGTAGAGAGGTGGACAGTAAGAGTATCCCGGGTGTGCGTGAAAAGCCGAGCGTGACGAACGCGCAAGGAATTCGATCAACCATCTCCGATCACGAGAAAGACTGGAGCTTCCCATCAATCAATTTCCTAATTCGGCGGATTATCAGCTGATTCATTTCTGCTTTTAAATCTCTGGGAAGGGATCAGCTGGGTTTGCCTGTAAGAAGAGCGAGAATCAGTCCTCAGTCTACACGTGGATAAGGGGCTTTCTTTACTAAAATACCCCCAGTTCTTATAGAAAAGCTCAAACCCTTTATCCAATGCTCCTTCGTCCCAATTAATGCAGCGGCACAAATCAGCCTCTCGCACAGCGATAACACGGTGCAATGATTGCAACGTATACACGAAGACTTGGCTCCGGGGTGTAGGAGATCCATTAAGCCTAGAGCGGAGTGTTGCAGATCTTGAGGTAGCCCAGACGTACTGATCGCAGCTCCCAGTATCAAATCAGAGGGAAGCAATGATTGTCGCTCGCAGGAGAGAAAGAAATCGACTGAAGGGGATGAAAGAACAAGATGAAGCAATGAAGAAGAGAATGCCGACATCTGCATAAAGCTTGGGCTTGAACGTCGAGTTTCCCCGATAGTTAGAGCTTGCCAGGCGTCGCTCAAATGAGAATAAAGCTCGTCATCATCAAGAAGCCATCGTACTTCTTCCGTGGATCTTATTGCTTGCAGATTAATTGCTGCATAGAGAAGAGCGTTGATGTCTTCTGAGGTGCAGATGACACGTTTGGCAGCTATCAGCGTCAGCTGGTTCACGGGCTCTGCAGTTCGGGAGATGTTTTTTGCTAGCCAAGATACCATGGTGAATGCAGGAGATGGCGGCGCCTTTTGATCCCCCTCCCATGGCTGGTTAATGATGAGTTTACGGGCTGCCTGGACCAGCTGCCTTACTCTAGAAGGTACTTTTAGCGTCATGCAGGCCTTCCTGGTGATCATGCCTATACGATGGATGGCATTACCGATGAACAGTTTGCCTTTGGAAAACCACGTCGACGCCCAATACAGGAAAAGCAACACAGCCTTCCATAAGAACTGAGCTATAGGGAGTGGGACCAATTGCAAGAGGTAGGTCAATGGACTTTTGAACGGGCACTAGTGGTCTAGTGCAGCTGCAGACTGCCATGACGAGGACGCACGTCAGGGCAAAGCCGATGGGAACCGCGACCGTGTAGCACATTGGCCCGCTCAACGTCCCCAAGTATAGGACGAAAGAAATGCAGAAAATGACAAGCCCAAGCTGGAGAAGGGACGAGAGGATGTCGTCCAGAATTGCCTCTCGGCGCCAGCGCTTGGCACCTAGATACCGTCGAAGCTGCTCCCATCGTTGAGCGTCCGCCCCACCACTGCTACGTTTACGGCCGCAGACCAACCACTGCTGGCCCAGCACCGCTAGGAAGGACGCTAAGAGGGCGAGGGTCAGGCTGAGCGAGAAGAGGATGTTGACGGGGAAATGCCTGAAGGGGCCGTAAATGACGCCGAGGGCAGGTCCAGTGCAGAGTATATGGTGCCGTTTCCTCCGGTGACGAGCTGGAGTTAGTGTCGTTGGCGGGGTCTGGACTCATTTCCGGGGAGTGAGCGCCAAGAAAGCGGAATTGACGCCGGCAAAGAGACCAGCCTAAATCAGGATAAAGTGCATGATTAACATGAAACGGTTTGGGGGGTGAAGCTCGATAGTACGAACAAAAATGAGAATGCCATCTAACTGCGCTTTGAGGCTCTTCACCATGTCTTCGTCGATCTCGTCCGCTAGAGCATGATAGTACCTGTAAAAGTGCCCTCCATCTTCTCCGAACTCCTTCGGTATCTCTGGAATGACTGTAAGCTTTTCTTCGAACCGGGTATTCATGCGACGTCGAGGAGGGGGTGGTTTGGGTGGTTTTGATGTTGTGTGCGATTCGAGTCAACATACCCTAGCTTCTTTCCACGTTTCCTTTCTCGGTCGCTGTAGGTCATTTGGTCTATTGACTAGATCAAGGAAATGCACGACGAAAAAAGGGGGCAAGTCATAGCCGGACGGTGGCATCGGGATGATGGCAGTTCCCTTGATCAGCGCGTGCCCTATCTCAGCCACCATTCCGAGTTTATTCGGCCCGCGCGCGGATAATGTCCGAATTGAACAGCTCTCATTCTTTAATGCAAGAAGGAAACTAATACATTTGAGGGGGTATTAAGGCCAAAAAAAAGACAATGCTACGAAAAAAAGGAAGCCGTGCTGCTAAAGTGTTTGTCGGAACCACGGCCGTAATTAGAAGAAAAAGGCGGAGAGGATGATGCGATGCGAGGCGAGGCGAGACAAGAAGAAAGTTATACAACTGGGGGAGTTCGAACCGAAGAACAAGGGGGCGAAAGCGAGGTCACGACGAACAGGCGCAAGAAAACGAAGATAAGACAGAGAAAGAGCCGACAGGGCGCGATCAAGCGAGTTCTGGAGGAGCCATCGTACCGACCCTCGGAGCCGACTCTGGTGAAGTGACGTTGACCATGACCTTCACGACCAATTCACCGTTCTCGCCTCTTCCCCTTCGCAGAGTCTCGAATGCGCGTTCGGTCTCTTCCAGGGGGAATCGGTGGGTGACCATCTTCTCGACGCCGCGCAACTTGCCCGAGCCCAAAAGGCGGAGGGCTTCCGGGTAGCAGTTGGCGTAGCGGAAGACGCCGATGATGTCGACTTCGCGGAGAGCGAAGGAGGAGATGGGGAGGGTTCCGATTGGGGTGCCCATTCCGACGAGGACGACGCGGGAGCCTGGGCGGGCGAGCTGAGAGAGGGGATCAATTAGGTTAGATTTTTTTAGTTAAGTAAAAGAGAGAGATAGTACTCACGAAGATGGCCATCTGGATGCAACTCTCCACACCGGTGCACTCGAAAACGATGTCGAATCCGTCGTTGGAAGCGATTCCCAAATCAGCCATAGCGGCGTTGGCGAGGTCCCTGCTCCTCTGCGTAGCCTCTTCCTTATCCTTCGGTGGCGGGGTACCCTTGGGCGGTATCGGTACTTGCCAGGTGTTGTTCACTCCGACAGCGTTTTTGGCAAAGTCCAATTTGGTCGAATCGATGTCGATGGCCGTAACGCTCGACGCTCCCAGTGCGATGGAAAGCGAACACGCGAGCAGGCCGACCGCACCGGATCCGATGACGCACACGCGCGGGTTGGGCGGGGTGGAGGTGAAGTTGGCGCGGCGGCAGGCGTGCAAGACGACGGCGAGCGGTTCGGCGAGGGCGGCGGCTTCGTATGAGCAGGAGTCGGGGATTCTGTTTTAGGTAAAGCGAGAAAAAGATCAGCGTAAGGATGATGTACTGGGTAAGGTTAGGTTCGTGAAACGAATGGAATGACGGGCAGGGTTAACAAGGGTCAAGTGGCGGGACCCTTTTCGGGGCTAGCAAATGGTAAATACCGAGCGACGCCACAATTCCGGAACAGCGGAATGTCCGAATCGCGCGCACCGCCCGTTCGCCACTTTGGCCCCGAGAACCGGAATTGCAAAAAAATGCAAAGAAAAAAAAAAGGGCCGCACAAGAAAGGAGGAGAGGGAGACTCACGGGTGAAGCAGCTCAACAGGATGGTTCATCCGTCCTTGCAACGTCCCGTCCAAATGCGGGAACGTCTTCGCGCTCGAGCAGAACCTCATGTTCTCGCACAAGTTGTACCGGGGACCCTTTGTGGAGGCAGCCCCGTTGGCATCGCGTTCGACGCAAAAGCGGCATTCGCGGCATGGGATACCGACTTCCAAGGCGACTCGCTGGCCTACCCGTAAGCCAGAGTTTTCCGTCTCGGGTCCGAGAGCGGTGACGATGCCGGAAGCTTCGTGGCCCAGGACGAGCGGGGAGCGGAGGACGAAGTCGCCGTTTCGGCCGTGGATGTAGTAGTGGACTACGAGAGGGAGAGAGGAAGGTTAGGTTTCGGGATAATGAAGGAAGTGAGGAATACGTACGATCACTGCCGCAGATGCCTGTGGAGACGACTTGGACTTGTGCCTGACCAGATTTTGGTGGGGCAGTGGGACGGTCTTCGTAGCGGAGGTCTTGAGGACCGTGTAAGACGCAAGCGCACTGTACTGAGGACATGGTTATGGAAGATGAGAGTGGGTAGGAAGTGGGTAGGGATGTAGAGAAGAGTCGGAGGAGGAGGGGTGGAGTGATTGTGTGTTCTGAGGAATGATCTGCGTTCGAGGATGGGTATCTTATATAGAGGGGGGGGTGAAAGGAACCGGGCGTCAAGTGATGGAAAAGAGAGTGAGAGAGCAACCCCCGGGTAATGATCATGTACCTAGAGTTACTCGTTTGAGGCGCCGCAACGATGGGCCTTTGGTTGGATCTCTGCGTGTGCTGAGTCCCTGGCCTTTGGTGCTTGCTGCGAGAAGTGGAGCCATTGACCCGGAACTGGGGGCGGAGTTCCCTTGACCAGAGGTCGCGTCTTTTCCTCCCCTCTCCCGTGGCAACACCACCTGCTCTCTCCCCTCCGTCCCGAAATTCCGAACCAGCCCCCAATTTCTACCCCACATGGCTCACCTACCATCTCATCGGAGCTCTCTTTTTTTTGATACCAACGACCGGCGATAATCATGATTATTTTTATTCTAGCTTAGTGCTAGCGCCCGGATATCTGATGTCACCGTAGTCGTTTTTCATTTCGCCTGTTGGAGTGCGTCCGAACCGCATGCGATTGCATCGCCATACCGGGCTCAGAGGAGCGGGTGATGACAGAGTGTCCGGGGTCCCAATGATGATTGTCCCTGGGACGGGCCGTCGGGCCGCGGGCCTCCGCTGAGGCTAAAACGCGTTCACCCTGGTTCTCTCTCTCGTCTCGAGATCTGATTCCCGTCATCACACAAGAAAATGGTCCATTACAATACTGGGAATTCAGCTCTCGTGACAGAAAAAAAAAGTCTAGGTGCATCACTTGCTCTTGCAGTCCAGGCCATCGTCCCTCTTTCACTCCCTTCGAGAATATGCACAGGGTCCCGAGAACAAAACGAAAAGGTCTCCCAGTTCCCCCCCTTCCCATCGGTAGCTTAACCCCTGTGAGAGTCACGGCTCACTATTCATGATATCAGGGTATACGTGTCGTCTGCTCCGACGAGCAGCGGTGAGGGCGCGATGGGCAGAAGGGAAGAGAGGCCTCAAGGCAAGTGCTTTGGGGATCGGAGGGGTGCTCAAAAGGCCCAAATTTGATCCCCCACTCGCCCAACGAAAACCAGCGAATTCAAATTCTGCAAAGCGAGTTGCAACCCAAACCAGGCCTCAGACCTCATCGCACCTCAGTACACCACGGCTAATACAGTAGCACGAAGAGAAGTTCTTCTGCAATATCTCTTTAGCCCACTCATCTTTTTGGGCACATTCCCCGTTCCGCCCGTGATCGTACCTGTTCTTTTCGGTACATGCCGATAAACCAAACGTCCGCGTTGGGATTGACCCGTTCGCCCTTGTGTGTGTTGTTCATGTGCGTTATGTCGGGTGCTGCCGTACAGTTCCATACCGATCTTTCGTGCCGGAAACCTACGGACGTATCGGCTCCACTAAGCGGGTCTTGCGGTCCCTTTCGTTTCGGGAGTCGGTACGTGTCGACCATATCAGGCCAAGACTCTCGGGCTGAGCGGGACTCAATGGGCAGGCTCGGCCTTACGACGGGATAGGGTGGGCGGCAATGTCCCAATTTGCTGTCGTGCCCGGGCTCCACTACACGCGTACTTGACGACCATATGCGCCTCCTGCCGCACATGATCACGATGATGATGACTCTTCGCCCTGTCGGTGCACCTTTTTTTGTTATTTTGACAGGTAGGGGCTGCAGCCACCCATCATCAGCCATCATCATCGCGGGCACGCGCCTAGGCATGCAGAAAAGAGGGTGCATCAACCAACACACACTCAGTCAGTGTAGCCTAAAATTTTTCTGCGATAACACCACGCGTATTTCCTCCTTGGGGTTACGTGACACTCTTTTGATGGCCACCAGAGGGCGTTTTCATCAGCAAAGAGTCCAAAAGCCATCACCGAGCGGGGTGGAGAAAACCGCTTAAAAGTGATTCGATAAGCATTCCTACATCGTGATCGCATACAATAACAGCCAGGGTACTATCTCTTCATATTTGGAAGACTTGCCGTTTCTCTTTTCTCTTGTTTACGTCTAGTATGGGTACGTAAGCCCCATCTTTATTCGGGTTTCGCTGCATCCAGCGGTCCCAAAAAGTATATGCCTGCAGAGTCAATCAACAAGACACCGACACGACGCATATGGCACACTGCATATCAGAATGGTCATAAGCCGTTAACGGCCGATCGATCTCCTTTTGTGAAACGTGTCTCCGTGTGCAGCGAGTCGTGCGTGCCTTTCAAGACGACCTAAAGACATCAATGAAAGCCGTTATCCTGGTTTGGGGAGGTGCGTGCCACAAACGTCAAATCTCACTCACTCACTCACTCACTCCCTGGCTGGCTGGGGGAGAAAGGAACAGCGAACGGCCCTGGGCATGCACGCATGCAACCCTCGAGCTCCCAATTTCTTCTCCCGCGCAAAAGGTCTCGACCTGACCTCGATTCCGACGCGGTCGCTTTGTTTTTCTCTTTTTTGAATTTCCTCCGGGTTGGAGCTTCGCTCTGGCTTCCCATCCTGATTCTCGTTCTCTCGGAGAATGTTGGTGTCAAAGTTCCTTTCTTCTTTTTTCAGTTTCTGTGGCTGGCATTCCCAAACTGGAAGGAGTTATCGTTAAACACGACGTCATAGATGATAACATTTTCACTTCTGCTCGGAGAAATGCCGTGAGACCAATTGGAATGGTAGCCGGTTCCATGCCATTGAATTGACCGGAATTACCGGTAGCCCCCCATAAACCGCCTTTCGACCGCTTAGTTCCGTATTCACCTTTTCAGACTAAGAGTACGGCTCGCCCCACCCGATATCTATTATCATATATACCGTTTGAAGGGTCGCATAGATAGCAGATAAGGCGAAAAGGAAGGCATAAGATGTGCTTTCGGAAAGGGCGATCACATCCGAGACGGCTTCCGCTCTTCCCCTCCGTTGATTTGGGTTCAAGGCGGTTCAAAACGGGCGAAAGGACTTTCGGAGGAACTTTTTTTTATCTGTTTCGAGCGATAGCGGCTTAGGTTGCAGGCATTCTAGACCTGTTACCCTGAGAGATAACGAGCTCGAGGCAGGGTGGCTGAGCGGGTGGCTTTCCGGCGCTCGGTCTTCGCCTTCAGTTTTTCCTTGCACCATCCATGAGCGTTGATCCGTCAACCATTTCGCCATGATGCCTTATGCGGCAGAAGTATGGTCTTTACCGTGGGCGGTCTCCTCACACATGTGCTTTCATACTAGTTTTCAGAATCATTTTGGATCAACCTTTTATCGTCCCGTTGGGCAACTCCCGCCAACAAGTGGCCGGTGAATTTGTCTAGGCTCGACTTTGCGCACTTTATCCCCAATCAGGTCAAAATCTAAATAGGACGAAGTGAAAATAGTTGAAACTCAAAAGGAAAAGACGCCTAGCTATTTTTATCAAGAATACCTATTCTTATCCGCGTATTGATTAGCTTGGATAGCGAGCGATTTGTGAATACGATGGGTCCTTGGATGTCCCCTCCCTCGACCCGCTTTTGGCTAGGACATGCGGAGCGTCGACTCTCATCTGCATTAGGAAAGGAGCCGCTGTTCTGCGTTATCTCTCGGGGTCCCACTCCGCGGTCCCCGCTTCTGTTCTGCCAAACGAACCGACTTCTGTTTGACAGGTCAAACGGATCCTTCGAAACCCTGAAAGCGAGGGTAAAGTATAACGAAGGCAACTTGTTGAAAGGCCTCGACGCGCAAATCGTGGAGTAGAAAGCAAGCAACGTGGGGATTAAAAAAAACACGTAAATGAAAAAACTTCGACGAGGGAACAGGTGCATCGGAAACTAAATTGTAACTCCGGCCTTGAGCAGTCTACTTTCAAGGGCCTTTTGACATCTATTACCGAGGGCCTAAGGCAGTACGAACTCTCTCAACGTAAGCCGAGGGAGCACAGGGAGTTCGTCAAAAGCCTAACGTGTTCCATCATCGTATCAGTTCGGATATTCACGGAGTTGTCCTGTTGGGTGGGGTTGGGGAGACACGTTTGGAGGCTGAAAGCGGCGACTGAGCTGGAACCGTCGGATTCTTTCCCTTCCTGGGAAAAATGCAAATCATGAACGCACATTCGCAAGTTAACATGCGGTTTGCGTGTGGTCGGAACAAGTCAAGAACAATGGGAAAAAGAGAGTGAGTATCCTTGTTTGCGGTATGCCTACAATACCCAAATGGATTGCAAGGATCCGTCCGGCTGAGGTAGGATAGCGAGTCGGCTCTCCACAGAAATTGAAGAAGTGTCGACCTAAATTGAACACGAGATTCATTGCGTGAGGACGAGAAATGATACAGGTCATCTTTGATCGACCATCATCACTGAATACGCCGCAGCGGCATTGCACAGCTAATGGCGCACGTTGGGACGGCACGGCCTCCATCCTTCACGCCTCAGGCAAGTCGCGAACGGAGCCAATATCGCTGCCATCCACCTCAACCGATTATTTCCTTTCGTCAGGTGAGCTCGTTTCGTAAGGAAACATGCGTTCGTTAAATGAACGAAGCCGACTTGGGTAACCAACGTCGATCGAGAAGAGACAGGGTAGCCGAAATGTCGCTCCGATTGAAATTTCCATTTGCAATTTTTACTTGTGAACGCAATGAAAAGGGTCTGTTCACTAATAAACTGAGTCTGGAACGGACATGACATGCCACACACGCAGAAAGGCCCGGTAACAACGATGGCCGGGGACCAGGTATTCGCTTAGGGACCATGCCGAAGCGGCAAGCTGCAAGCAACCCGGCTGTCAAGTGGATTGTTCGAGCGAACGAACGCTTGGAGATTCAAAGGCCGACGGCCGAACCGTAAAGGGTCTGCGGTCCTGGAGCATTGCTAGGGTGACGCTGGCTTTGCCGAGCAGTTCAACTGTGCTGTAGCGCTCCTTCGGAAAACTTTCCAATGGTAGGAAATACGACGTCGAATGAAATGTGGGCCTTTGAGTCATCCGGGCAACGTTGAATTGCCAATTGCCAAATCCAAGCGAAGGGCGCTAAGCTTAACCCGCTCACGGGACCACCAGAGAACGGCGAGGTGGCAACGACGCATAGGTGTTGGTTGCGATGACATGGAGTCGGCTAAAGACGGACTATTAGGGCCGTACGCGTCGCAGTGACCGATTGAGCTCGTCGTAAACTTTGAATTCGGCCAAGGTGCAAAGGACAAGTTGGATCTTGAGTGTAAGTCAAACTGTAACTGGGGTCTTTGCAATTTCGTGCATCGACGTCACTAGACCAAAACTCAAGATCCTCGGCCCACTTGGACGGAATGAACTCTCCGCTAAGAGGAAAGCCCCAGCCCCAAAGGGACCCCAGGTACTCCGGAGGCCCACCACGTCTTTGCGAGATTTGGTAAGGCATTTTGATGGTGAGTGCGCTCACCGCAGCTCCTCAGATCCGAATGGTCCAGCCCTTGGAAATCGGGGTCCCGTGCCGGGTTCGCTTGAACATTTGGAGCAGCAAAAGTGTCTCTGGCTGGCGCCCATAGAAGTAAGTAGAACCGCGGATCTTGGTGCCCAGATCTTCATTCCTCTTGAAGGCACATTGCTGGGACGAATGGGAATCCAAGCCGGGACCGGGCCGGCGGGCCCACTCCCGTCTGGTGTTCGCACATGGACAGAGTCGGATAAATTCCCTAATTTGGGCCAAAATGCTGATGCGTTGGAGAGTCGGTTGAAAGAACAGCCCAAGGTTGGGTTCGAGAGCGTGTGTATCTTGCGGATACGTCGGATAGATCCGCTGGTGGTCTGCGGGACGAAGATCCGTACAACGGTAGCCAGAGTGGGGAAGAGGAGCTTGAGAAGGTAGCGCCTCTATGGGTCTCCCACGGACGCAAACGAAACGAACTCCGTTTTATTTTCGCTAGGCAAAAATGTGGGTGGAGTTCGGAGTGCCCATTTGAAAATGGTAATCAGAGCCCGTGCGAATCACCGAACTGTGTTTATCGGAGGTGGGGGCGTGTGACGCACTCACGCACGCCGTTTGTTGGGAACTCACGGAATCGGTAGACAAACTCCATTTTAAGCGGGCTAGAACGATTTCTTCAAAGTCAGAACGTTTCGGTATCTTTGGGTCTCACAGAGATCGTGTTCCTGGGCGCAACTGTTCGGCATCCGCTGAGACCGGAGGGCACCAAACGTGCTAGCCGCCTTGTCACTGTGAGAGCCGGAACCGACATCGTTGTTCGCTGAACCAACTAACTTTAGAAACGAATATGGCTTAATGTCCCGGGGTAGAATTATCCGGAGAAGCCAAGGAGTCAAGGACTCGAATGGAAAGGCGTCAGCAGCGGCCAAGAGCGGTCTTTCGACCAGTTGAACGGGAGAGCGGAACCAATTCGGACTCCGACTTCGTGGTTTCACACATCGATGGGCGACTTTGTCCATCGATATACAACTGATATAAGAGAACACGATAATCCCTGAGCAGGTTCACGTCTTCTTCACGCAATGGTAGTCCACCTCGTGTTTTCTGTATTATGAAAGCACGTTTTACAAGCCGAGTGACGGCTGTCACTGGATGAATGAGACGTGTCCCGCGAATCAATATGCGCAGATTGCCGGAGGTTTTACCCCATGCTACAATATTCGACCGGCCGGTGTCCATAAGATCGAAATGAAATGTCGAAGCAAGGTATAGGTCGGAGTTGGCGAACAACTCGATTCGCAAGATGAGCATGTATAGTATAGACATACTTCAGAGGCTGGACCTCGCATTGCAAGGGACGCGCCGTGCGTTGAAATTGGAATGAAGAGGAAAGCAGCAAGGCGCGAAATCGATCAACGGCAAGCCACTTCAAGCCTGAGGCCAATAAGGCCGGGGGGTGCTGCGAAGGGAACTAGTCGCACTGGGAAGGGTAATGAACCGCATGCAACTTGTGTTTTTGTGCCCGAATCTATCACAAGCTTTAACCCCATTAATTCGGCTAGTGGCAAAGGAAGGCCGGATTCGGCGTTTGGAAGTGAAAGGACCTTTGTTTCGTCATGTGACGTGGTAGTGCGCGATGACGAGCCAACCGGGTATAGAAGCTTATCCTTCGAATGCCAGGGTCGAGAGTCACCTAAAAAGGCCCACGTTTCCGAGATGCACATTAGCTGCCGCAAGAGTGTGTAGTACCCCAAATCCTTGTTCTAGACTTCATGGCCGGGCCTTGGCCAACCGTCGTCCGCAGAGAAGTGTGAATCAAAAGCTGCGGCGGACACCGGAACTTACAACCCATCGGTCTGGTAGCTGCTAGGAATCAGGTCCTTAAAGGGAATCATAGGAACTTCGGCTCGGAGAGCATTGGTTATGACAAAGAAATAGTTCCAAAGGCGGACGTCATGCCGTCAGAATATCGGAAAGCCCGCATCCAAAGCGGAATCATGGGACCCAGGTATGAGACCGTAACACAAGGGGTCGTCCAGCCCAATGATAAAGTCAGGCGGACCAAGAACTCCACATGAAGCACCCGAATTACGGCTGAATAAGAGAATGAGACCAGGGAAATCAAGGCTCTCTCGGTAGTCAAGATTTGGAAGAGAGTGAAGCATGTGGAAACGGCGGTGGGTCTGGGTAAGATGGGGATGGATAACAAGCCCGGGCTGTCAACCGAGTCAATGGGTTTTGAGCTTCAACGGCCATTGCCGAGGAGAAGAGGAGGAGTTTTGAGGAGTTGGAAGAAGTGGAGGTTTGGGTCCAAAAGGGCAAACGATTACGTCAGCAGCGGGCCGCTCCCTTTTTCGTGCCGAGTTCCGATGGCGGCCCGATGTGGCTTTATGGTACTCGCGCTCTCAAAACACAGCTCATCCGCCGAGTCCTCCAAGTCGTCAAGGTCTTGAACGAATCAGCCCTCCTTTTCTCGAACAAGACCTAGCAAAAATGTCTGAGCCAACTTGCGCTGAAACACCTTCAGTACCCAGCCCAACTCTCTTCTCTCTCGCAGGAAAAACCGCTTTAGTCACTGGCGGAACCAGAGGCATTGGCGCCGCCTGTGCCCTTGCCCTTGCTCAAGCAGGTGCCGACATCTGTTTGATCCAACGCGATGATACCTCGAACACCGCTACCAGAGATACCATTCGCTCCAAATACACTGATCGTACATGCGAGATTGTTGTGGCTGATTTGTCGAACCCTTCGGCCACTCGCGAAGCTTTCGATAAAGCCTTGCAAGTGATGGGCGGGGAAATCCACATCCTAGTAAATTGTGCGGGGATTCAAAGGAGAGCCCCTGCGGTGGACTTTTCCGAACAGGATTGGAGCGATGTAAGTACGACAAGTCTGTTTCTTTTTCGTCCCGGTTTCACCGAATCGTCGCTGATGTTCTTTTGGTTTCTTTCTCGCAAGGTTATCCAAACTAACCTTACGTCGTGCTGGACTCTGTGTCAGGCGGCGGGTCGCCATATGGTCGCCAAACGCCGAGGAAAGATCATCAACTTTGCCTCACTGCTCACCTTCCAAGGTGGAATTACCGTCCCCGCATATGCAGCTGCCAAAGGTTTGCCTTTTCATCCGCCTTGTTCCCGATGAGATGGCCCGAGAGCCTCGACCCTAACTCATGCTTACTTTTTTTGCTCCCGATCTCAGGCGGACTTGGTCAATTGACGAAGGCACTTTCCAACGAATGGGCAAAGCATAGCGTGCAAGTCAATGCGATCGCCCCAGGTTACATCTCCACCGATATGTGAGTTACCATTGGACATCCCTTCCATTTGAGATCATTTAAGATTTAACCTTGGACCTCCCCTTTTCCAGGAATGAACGACTCCTAGCCGATCCGGTGCGCCTCCGCCAGATATCCGAGCGGATCCCCGCTGGTCGTTGGGGAAGACCAGAAGACTTTGCCGGACCCGTTGTGTTCCTCGCAAGCGACGCTAGCTTGTACGTTAACGGAGAGATTCTTGTGGTCGATGGGGTGCGTCGCTTCTTCTATCCTTTCCTTTTTCTTCTATGCCCTCGACTTACGGAACTTTGGCTTGAAACATTTTGGCTGTAGGGTTGGATGGGACGATAAGGACCTCAAAAGGCGTTCTTCCCTTCGTCCCCTTCTCTCCATGAGCTCCAAGCGAACAGAAGAAGTCGATGCAATGTATACAAAAGTCTAACCATACTGAAAATAAGTACAATGTATCTGATTACAAAGTGTGACCCCAAGGAAAGTTTGACCACATGAAAAACGAAATAAAGAAGCGTAGATGTACCCGGTAGGTGCAAAAAAAAGATTGGCGCGGTATTGCCCAATTCCGATTTTTGATCCCGAGGGCGCAAGTCTATCGGAGAAGGGTTGAGGAACACTCGATCCATTCTGTGGTCCTCGGTGCGTCGTTCTGTGCCTCGTGGGGCGCCGTTGGCTCCCACCACGACTCGGCAATGAATTGCACTCGCTGGAGAGTGGGCCTGGCAAGCGCCCATAGCGTAATTATTTTGCACAGCGTCGGACACACTTCCGGTGGGTCGTCCCTAATGTCGAGCACCGCAAAGCTACGGAGCTGCGCAAACCGGCTCAGGTATGGTGAAAGATTGTTTAATTCCTCCTACGAAAGAAATAGGTAAGCTCATGATGTACTGCTGCTGAGTGCGCAAAGGACTTACGAGAGTATACACTTGCGAGTAAAGGATGATTTCCTGAAGTGCCGGCAGAGTATGGCTCAGGTAGTCCAAGGTCTCCACCAATTGATTGTATCCAATGTAAGAGTGAGAGCTCGTGATCTTGAAGCTGGTCACTTCGCTGAGCGGGGCTGTATGGCCCAGCAATGCGTCCTCTAGCGCATCTTGGTCAATGATACCGTGCTTCTTGACCACGATTTCGGATGCGAGCGCTTTCGCTCCCAGTCCGAGAGAACGACGGAACGCTGCTTTAAGATGCTTGACCGTTGTTTTCCCGGGAATATGAGGCGAATTCGTTGCTGCGAATGAAGAAATGATGCCTTCCTGACATCCCGGAACGTTCTCCTCTTCCCGATGGATGAATGTACCCGGATCGGAGGAAACGGAAGACCGTCTGGTGTGGGTTGACGATTCAGTCGCAGTCGAAATTGTCGAGACCACGGAGAGATTTCGATTGTGTGAGCGGTGTTCTTCTTTCGCTCGTACGAGAGCGTCAAATGAAGGTCGCCTCGAAGACGACGCTTGCTCTTCTGCGAGATTGACCACTAATCCACCATTTAGGCCAGCTCGAGAGAAGGTTTCGATACTGATACGACGGGAGTGCGAGGATGCCATGGTTGTAGGTTGGAGGGGGAAAAGAGGGAAACGGCGTTGATAGGAGGCCTGCTTCCTCCCTGCGGTTACCTGCAGTTATACCCGCCGGCGACAATGCGGTGCCCGTTCACCCGCCTTCAACGGACTCATCTAGCCCTTGAGGCGTTGACATGAGGCGCTTAACAATGAGTATTGCCAAGAACAGCGAAGATGGACGATGCGGTGACTTCGACAGGCTGTGGGGTCGCCGGAGGCTGTGCTTTACGGATATTTATGGCTACGACCAGAGACGCCATCGACAACGAGAACGCCGCTTTTCCACGATAGGGAAATCCGGTGGCTGAAATGGCAATGTGTATATAATATGCCGGCGGACGGCAGGTTAAGATACAAAACACGATCAGTGGTGGACCCTCAATATGTTGAAGGTGGCCGAGAGATGGTATTGCCCACACCACCGAGTTTAATCTCCAAGCGCAAACGTCCGATGCGTATTATTCTAGTTTTTCGAGCTGATCTAGCCGGTTGAGGACGACTTCCTTTGAAGTTTCTTCAATCTCGCCTGCCAAAAACACCTCGTCGAGAATGGCGTAGACCTACAAAATAGGAAATAGTACACTCAGCAAAGTCAGCTCTTCCATCATGGCGAAACGCTTACCTTGTAGAAGTTGAAAACAAGGTCCAGCTCGCAGACATTCTGGAAGAAGGAGTCTGGCCACGATGACGGGTCAGGAATGTCCCTGCGGCGTCTCCAAACAAAGGCACTCACCGAGGACTTCTACGAAAAGGTGGATAGCCTCTAGATACGCCAGTTCATTATCATTGGAGTCTACGCAGAGACAGAAGAAAAGGCCAGCATATCGACGGTACACAACTTTGTAGTTGCGGAACTTGAGTATTCACCAAGATGCGCGGTCAGTCCAGAATCCAATCTGCACGCTGGTTGAAAATGTTGTACCCACCTCGACGAAATTGGACTGGTACTTGTTATCCCGAGGTGCTACTAAGCGGTGAACCTCGCCCCTTAACCGGACCTGTGCGAATTGGTGAGGTCAGAATTGCCATAACGGGCAACCTCTGGCACGCTTACGAACCTTCTCGTCGTCCTCATATGGGACATACCACTTAGACAGCCTAGTTTTCCCTTGTCGATTCTATCCAGAGATACGTTGGGCAATGCACTGCAGGATATGTTGGAAGAAGACTCACCTGAACGAGAATAAACCTGATCATGAAGAGGAGATGCACCGACCCCCGTCTAAGTTTGGACCGCTTTGCTTGGCATCTCACCACGCCCCCGTCGCGTCTTCATCGTTGAAATTTCAACATCCCGGACGTCGTTCTTGTTTTGAGAGTCAGCATTTCATCAAGAGCTTCAAATTTATGTTTAATCATTTCGGCTGACTGAGAGTATGTAGGCCTGCAAGTGGCGCGCTGGGTCTGGTAGGCGTGAAGTATGATTGTCAAGACGTTACGGTAGTCGTGGTCATGTTAGAAAAATGCAACAGGCAGAACATAGAAAATGAAGAAATGCAAGTACAAGTGTGTATAGCCGAATGGGGACAATGTGACCAAAAATACGAAGATTCGCAGAACAGAAATTAAGACGGGCCAGGCATCATGAAGCCATATCTCGTCTCCGGCCGAAGATGCGAGAGGTATTTGAGGAGGCCGGAACATTAACGATAGTATTAGTGGACCGTTCTCGTGGAAACCCCGGCCTTTCGGACTGGGAAGGTTCACCAGCAGGTCCAGTATTTGCGGGAGCAGAACCACCATCTGTGGTATTTTGAGTTCGACGTCTTCGTCGGCGACTGTTAAGAAACCCATTTAGCGATAATGAAATTTGCAGAAAATTAACGACATACCGAGGAAGAGCGGGCACTTTTGGCATTGGGCGCTCATCTAGGTCCAGAGAGACATTGGCTCCAGCTTGGAACGTCTGGAAAGAGGACAACGTCAATAATTAGTCCTAAACTCGATAAATACGATCGACATCACACCCACCTCAATCCAATCAATGGCCATAAAGACGTTGTCTGCTTGGATTAGGAACTGTTCCCCTTCAGCTCTAACTCGAATGACGTTCTTGCGCTTGTGATAGTCCGACGCCAATCCGGTTTCAGAACCTTGCAAGGTATACTGCCGTAACACCGTGTTCGTCTTAATGGAAGCCAATATCTGGGATCCAGTGCTTCGATGGTTGGATTGCGAGTTCGTGGGTCTAGCCGCACCCAGAACGGCTGATGGGCCAGGAATGGCAGGCGGAGGTCGTCCTTTTTCCGAAGCCTCCGCCAGCAAATCCGCAGTGCTGTCACTGACGGGACTCGTCAATGCCGTGCTCGACGATCCGGCAGTTAGGTTACTCGAAGACGACATGGAGGACCGGGAAGTTCCTCCAACTCTCCTCGGAATATCGAAAGAACGGCGAGTTCCCTGTCGACTTCCACTATCTAACGATCTGCGGGAGCTGTTGCTTGGGCCAGGAGCTCCTCCGCTGCCACCCGATCCTTGAGAAGGGACCTTCTTCAGTGGTACACCGCGACTGTCGACCTTGGGCAAGATTTCCTCTGGCAAATGAACATGGGGTGCGCCAAGAACCACATCCTCCACCCGGACAATTCCATCGCTGTTCTTTCCTCCGGGTGGCCAATCCTTGAGTGCCTTTCTCACTCCAACTTTGAGCGGGACGGGTTTAACGGGATACATCCTCGGATTCTGCTTGAAGACCCGCAACGTCGTCCCATTCAACACGACGTAAACCCGCTTCCAAGACCGGTCCTTGGCGATCATACCAGGATGATCGAATTCCATTTTGCGCATGACGGACGCTTCAAAGTGGATTCGACAGGTATAAGGTGGCAGGACCTCTTTGCCTTCCTCTTCGCGAATGGATGTCTTGGGATAAGGGGGAGGAGGAGCTCTCAGACCGGACATGTCGGGGAGTGATCTCCTCCTGATTGCATGTTTGGGTGTCCGAGAAGGCGACCTTCGCTTAATCGTCCCTTCCCGCTCCTTGCCCTTGCCCTTCATGCTCGGTATCCTCGCTGGTAGTGGCGGTTCGACGTCATCGTCGTTCTCTCCTGTGCCAGTCATGCTCATAGAACCAAAGTCCAACATGGAATGCGACACCTGGTGTGAGTACATGGCTGGTCTTCCGCCGGGTGTTCGGGGAGAAAGCGTATTCTTGGCGTGCAACACCGTCCGGAGGACGTCGAATTGGTGAGGAGCACCGGGTGTGGAAGGGTGGTCGTAAGTGGTGGTGGGTCTCGAAGAGAAGTAATCACGAGATGGGCCACCAGGCCTACCCCTTTGAGAGTGCTGTGGAGTGTGCTGAGACGCGGTCGACCCAGATCGTGTCGCGCGAACGGTTCCTTCTTCCACAGGTGCGGGCAAGTCCAACCCCAACGCCGACGCCCTCGACCCTCCTGAACTTCCAGATCCTTCCGAGTGGGGCATTTCAGGCCTTGTCGGTGCGGCAGATGACGACGAAGCTTCAGGTCTAACCGTCGCCGCCGAGACGGCGGACTGCACCGTCGGACGACCAAGTCCCGTCGTCGCGGTATCATCTTGAACAGGTCCCTCCACCGTCGCAGTCAAAGTGGAAGTCGACCCCATCGAGAAGGTCGTAAACGTCGAACCCATCCCGGACTCATCCGGCAACGCGATCGTCGCAGCTTGGCGAATCAATTCAGCAGCGGCCTCTGCATCCGATCCTCCGCTTTCGGCGTCAAAGTAAACCGTCTCTCTGGCAGTCGAATCTGAGAATGCCGATGGAGTGGGTGTCGGTAGAGGGGTCTGGTAAAGGGAGGTTCTATATGACGTCGGTGAGGATGAATGACTACCCGCTACACCGGGTTGTTGGAGGCGATTGGGATCTTGCGGTGGCTTCGCCGGTCTCGGAATGGGCATCGAGAAGTCCTGAGTCAGCCTTGGAGTTTGCAAGGGCGTCGAATCACGTAGCTGCCTCTCCTCCTCGTCATTGTCATCTTCCACAGTGCCCAACCCGCCGCTCGGTGCACCAGAAGCGACGAGACTCATCCTATGCGACGCAGAAGCAGCGCTCCCACTCCTCTGCCTCGGAGTCGGAGTGACGGGTCCTTCCTCCGGATCCAACGCTTGCCGTGGGCGGAAATACGACGTCGTAGCGCCCAAGAGCGGACTTGCATTCGCTTTCGGAGTCGAACCGGCACTTGGCGTGCTCCCCGTGCTCCCACTCCCGAAGAAACCCATCGCTCGAGCAGCTTTCGCCATCCCTCCCAACAAGGGCGTCGTCGCACCCCTCGAAGGCGCCTCTTCACTTCCGTCGTCGTCTGAAGCGGCGTCGTCCGCCATAGCGCTATCTTCGTCCATGATATCATCATCGTCCTCTTCACCCTCGTCTTCATCTTCATCAGCATCAGGTAAAGGTACCGCTGCGGCAGCGGCTGGTGTTCGACTGCCGGTTGAAGCTCCAGAGCGCATGACGTTCATGTAGAACGAGGAACCGTCCCTGCGTAATGCGGGTAAAGCGCCCCTCATCGGCCTCGCAGGCGAGCTTCGGGGCTGAAATCATTCGAATTAAAATAATTAGTCTCTTCTCCTTGGCAACCCCAATAAGGGTTACACAACAAGCACTCACGTCACTCTCGGACCTTGACCTGCCCATCACAACATCCGCGGCACCGGCGGCAGCTTCCTTTTCCCCAGCACTAACCCCGCTAACCAAAAGACTCCCAAACCTCATCCTCGGCGTCGCTCCAGGGGTAGGTGGCGGCACCATCGGCCGACTCATCACCAAACTGGGTGTCATCTTCATCGTCACCGCACCTTCCGCCGCCATCGGAATGACGTAGTACGTCCCCGGCGTCGACGCGTTTTGCACTCTGCGCGGACTGAGCGGTGAAATGGGTGCCGACGGTAAAGTCATGCTTCGAGTGTGGTGATGGTGATGATGGTGGAACGCGCCTGGTGGGTGCGGTGTCGTCGCTGGGTGGGAAGAAGATGGCGAAGACGCGTTGAGCGCTCCGACCTCGGCGGCGGCGGTGGACGTCGGTGAGACCGAGACCGACGCCGACGCCAAGGCGGAGAATTCCGACGTCGATGGCATTGGAAGGGAGGGAAGCCGGGGCGGTAAAGCCGACGAATCGACTCTGAGCCTCAACCCTGACTTGCTCGATGTCGATACGGCAGAAGGAGGCGGTGAGCTACTATCCATCCTGGCGCTGCTGCTTCTGCTCATCATGGCGGCGTCCCCGGTAGTGAATGCTCGGGGGCGTTGGAATTCATCTGAGCCCGGACGACGGTGAGTTGAAGAGGGTGGTGGTATTGATGGTGAATCTGATGTTGACTGTGACGTCAAGTCTGCTGGTTCGCCGGACGCCGAACGCGGGGCAGCGACGACATCGTGCTCGTCTTGTCGAAGTTGTTGCTGTTTTTGGTCGTCTTCTTGCCGTTCTGACATTTGCTCCACGGGCTCGGCTGTAAAAGGCCCATCGGTGAATGACGCCGTTGCTTGCAACGGTGCAGCTGCTGGAGGGGTTGGACTCGGAATGTTTACCGCCATGTGGGTTCCTTCGTTGGAAGCCACCCTAGGATTTAGCGTTTTGCTGTAGGACGCGTTCAATATGCCCAGCACGTCCGACGACGGATCCATAGCGGTGGTGGATGTTGGAGGAGGAGGAACAGAGGTGACATGTGAACGTGTTTCAACTGGCATTCGCTCGGAAGCCGAGGTGCTGTTCGACTTCGCGTCAGCCATCGCCTTGTGCTGGGTCTCGGAAGAAGACCCGTTGACCCCAGCTGCCCTAAGACTTGCACCAAACGGCTGCGGTTGCGGGTTTTCTTTTACGATCGACGCCGCGGCGGCTTTGGATGATTCATCCGTTGAGGCTTGTGGTGGCCGATTGCCGCTGGGTACGGCATTAACATGAGGTAGAGGTGGCGGCGGAGACTCTGAACTCGGATTACGAACAAGTTGGCGCTGGCCGTGCCGCGTGCTGCCGTTGTCGCTTGAACCCCTTGTCTTCAACGCTTGCAACGACTTTGGGCGGAATTTGGAACGGAAGGAAGATGGCTAGAAACGAAGGTTTGTTGCAAGGGGTAAGTGGGGTGGGGTGGGTGAATGGGACAGGAGTGCATGCGACCTACCGGTTGAAGTTTCGACGGGCTCGGAGGGGGTCCCTCTTCTGACGTCGCCGCGGGGAGCCCCAGATGAATGACCGACGAAGTCGCGAGACCGTTCGTCGGTGAAGGGTCCAAGGATGGCCTGCCATCGAGCGATTTGCCTCTCCGTGAGCTCCCGCAATCGTCGCCGTACGAGAGTCGCGATCGTGTTTTGGACTCCTCGGACGTGGGTGTGATGACGATCTTGGTGGGATTAGTTGGGATAGTAGTAGTAGTTGTTGTATTAGTAGCAGAGTTGCTAGTCGACCTGAAGAGTCGTTTCATGGCTTTGCGAAGGTTCAAAGTCGTGTTTTGGAGGGTGGTATTTGGTTGGAGGTGAGCCGAGTTCTGATGCTGAGGGGTGGAAACAGCTGCCGACATGGACCGTGGGCGGATCGAGCTCCGTCGCTGGCTGGCCATTTAACCGGAGATGGAGAGAGCGGGCAGGGTGAGTTCGCGCGTCTGGATGGGAGAGGAGGGAAGGAACTGACGAGGAGGGAAATAGACTCTTTGCTTGTGATTGCGAAGTGGACTGTCTAGTTCATCCCCTTGAGGTCTTTTACTAGATCTTGAGACAATGCCCCGTAACGCGAACGTGTACGGCACGGGAAGGTCTAAGTGTCGCGAAAGAGGGAGCGTCTGAGGGTGGTTTGAGTTGTCTAAAACTGTCGTTCTGTTTTCCAGCTGGTCTTTTTGCGTGAATTGCTGCCGTGTAACTTGATGACGTCGTTTGGTGTGACCTAACCGTTTTTGGTGAGACCCCGCGGCGATTCCTACCCGTTGTCCTCAATGCCCACCGATGCTGTCGTTCGCTGGCCTAGCGATAGATTGGCGTAAAGGCGTTAGCTGGCGTTGAGACAGTCGGATACCGTCAGTGAGGTCAGTCGGCAGGTATGTACGTGAGATGAGCTACTTAACCCCATCCAAGAATAGCACAGCATCCACTCTTCCTCAAAACGGTCTACTCCAAATTTCACAAAGTCGCCACGAACACGAGTTCAGACAAACGTCACCCGACGTACTTTGCCATGACCCCCAATGACCCTCTTGATGACTGCCTCATGCGAGCTTCCCGTTTTGAACGCTCACCCGACCCTTGGCATCGGCAAAGACGGGAGACCCTCTCTGTACCGTAGACCGGGAGCCCACGGATTGCGGGCGAGCGGTATCAGAAGCTGAGGCATTTATCTCGGCGTGATGAACTCCGGGACCATCCACTCGCTGCTACCGACGGAAAGAACTCCATCGTGCTGCGTGCGCAGTGTTCAAGCCCCATCGAACATCAGATCTATCCCCGGCGCAAACTGGCGACAAGCGCAGTTCCATGCCCTCGGCCTCCGAGTTGATCTCAGACAAGCTTCTTAGGTCCGTAGTTCAGGCAAGGTTGACTTCAGACTAGTTAGCAGTGCCTGTGTTTCGAGAGTTTGTTGGATAAAGCACAAGGCCCTCTCGACACCGATAAGCAAGTAGTTTGGTAATTCTCCAATCAAATGATCTTTTATTAAAAAGCCCTCGATTTCCTCATTGCAAGAGCCCGGCGATGAACGTAAATTTTAAGTTAGTTACCCTTAGTGGATCCATGGAGCACACTCGAGGTCCTCGCTTTATGCCCTTTACACCACTGGGCTCCAAATCCGGGCCGTTGCCAATCGTAGAAGTACCTGTCAGCGCTTATTAGGGCCATTTAGTGAAAAAGAAAATAACAAGGAAAAATCGCCAATCTAGCTAACTCGGAATAAAAGCGGTTGGTCTCTCTAGTGATTCTTTTGATTTACAGTTCAGCGCAGAAAGGGATGCAGGTGAGGTCGTGGCAAAAGGTTGGTTTTGGTACGAGAGGTGCGGGTTTCAAGGATTTTTTTCCCCCCGGGGTTGTGCTTCTATAATACGAGGTCCATTCTTTGCACTCGATTTCGTCACAGGAAATATCCTCCATTCAATCCTATCCTAAATCGTCCATTACAGCTCAATTGCCTCAGAGCTCTATTGGCCCGCCTGCCTCAGAGTCGCTCCATTGGTCAAGGATGGCCCGCCCCTTGAAGGGATCGGGTTTGCGGTGCGTGCGCTGAGGGGGCTCAGGTTGGAGTTAATCAGCTCTGGACCCAACAAATCCCACGAAGTAGCTTACTAGTGGTGGCGAGACCCCCTTGTCGAGTCCAATATTATGAATTGTGTATCTTATCCCACCATAGACCCCCCGACGCATTTCTACACGGAGACTGGAGCCCAAGATGACACCACGCTCGAGTTCGAGCACCAGTTCGTACACGGTTTCGTCGAACAGGGCAATCCTTGCCTCGACACCACGGGAAATCAGTTCCAAGAACTCGTCAAGTATGTCTTCTAATCCCTCCCTAGCACCAGTAGGGTAATACCGTGATGGAATCAGACCAACGGCCACAGGGCCGCATAATGGTTGGGGATCGTCCAGAGAAAAGTCTAGCCCCCAATCAAGGAATCAGAACGCACAAACCCACAATCGGGTCATCGAGCACCCACTCACGAGTCTCAATAGGGTCCAAGGCAGACTTAAGTGTCTTCATGGAATGAACCAAGTTCTCCCTTCGTCGATGAGATAATTGCACAGTTCCAACACCCCAGCTGCGACAAACTTTTTGAAGTCTAAATCCTGCTTGGTGCTCCACAACATTGAACTTTGCCGCAACAACCAGACGTAAACGGTATCGGCGGGCCGCCCCCATGAATCATGGCGGAAGGTGGGGAAAAACTGTCTCGATCAGTCCCCGCGCGGCAATTTTATCACTAGTAAATATTTACGGTAAGCTTTGCACATGCATTACTTTCAGAGTGAAGGAGCTCACCAAGAACGGTACTTGTGAACCACAGTCTGTAAACCCCAGTCTACGTATTCCTTGTTCAAGCTCAACCTATCAAATCTCCGCTTCTTGGAGCTTCTGGAATTGAAATTTTCAAAAGGCCCTTCTGGTGTGGAGATCTTGGTAAGAGCCGATTCTCGCGAGCAGATATTGGTATAGCAAGAGCCAAGAGGTACGGGGGAAAGGCGTAACTGTAAAGGACGGCGTGATCTTTGAACCACTGATTAAAAATGTCGTCTAGGTCTGCCGTGGGAGTGAGTATGAGTTCTCGTCGAGGGCCGAGGAGGAGACCGGCCGAACCCGAAGAGAAAACCAGACTTATGAAAGCAGAGCTCAATGCTCTCGCTTGGAGTGCTTGCGGGTTTGACGGCTCCCGTTCGCCTCAGGATGCAGTATGAAAGCAGCGTGTACCCTCCTCCATCAAACGATCGTAGACATCGCCATTGCTCAGAAGCCAATCAATATTTTCTGCTGACTCCAGTGCTTGAAGATACACCGCTGTGCATATCAACGCGTTTGCATCCTCTGATGTACACAGAACGCGTTTTGCGGCAATCGCGCGTAAGCGGTCCAATGGTCCAGCGTTTCGAGGGCTGTCGTTTGCAGCTCGTACTGGGTGAGTGGCGAGCTCGAGCTCTGTACCAGCAGGTTCTTTGGCCCTCGGTGGTGTTCCCAATGACCAAGCCTGAAGACGTGACGCTACTTCCCCCGCCCATTCCGTCATCAGACCTATCGCTCCACCGATGATTTTCTTGGCTTTTGAACCTTCTTTTAACGTCCATTTCCGGATAGGTCGGACCACGGATGATTCGATTAATTCCAAAGCATGGGATAGGGGGCTTTTGAACGGACACCATTGGTCGAGAGCCGCAGAAATTACCATTACGAGTATACATGCAAGAGCAAGGCCCATAGGAATTGCTACTGTGTAGCCCATCCATGGGCTCAATGTACCCAGGTAGAGGGCCAAGCCGGCGCAAAATATGACGAGGCTGAGGTGAGGGAGTGAGGGCAAGATGTCGTCCAGGATTGCTTCTAGCCGCCATCGCTTGGCGCCCAGGTACCGGCGCGAAAGCCTCGCGTTCTCGGACTCTCGCCGCCGAGACGCCCGTCTTTCGCGGGGGAGTGGGGGGGGTGGGCAAGGCTATACTATAGCATTCTGCGACTTCACGCGCAGGTCTCAGCTGTCCCGAGTAGCCTCGATTCGTTGAGTTTGATGTCCAAAATACCCTGGGTTTTGTTGCCAACCCGCGCCAATTCACGGCGGCCATGCGACAAAGCAAAATCCATTCTCATAATCATCGGAGACCTAGACATCCTGGGTCCGAGATCCGCTTTGGAGACAATTCCTCAATCACATTCACGCGTACGGCGAATGCAGAAAGCTGCGAATGTCATGGTATCCGACTAACGGTGTGTTCACAGGAACCTCTGAGGGTGAAGGTCTCCCAGATGACGCACAAATTCGCACTACCACTCGTACTTGATGATCTACAATGCCGGTAGCGGTAATTAAAATGGCTCCAGTTTCATCTTCTGTTAACATAAAACGAGGGACATCAATCAGTCTCGTAATGGTTCAGGTAGCCCGCTTGGGTAGAAGGAACGCACGAAGACTTGATTATCATTGATACTCCACTTATCGAGCCCAGGTGGCATGCATGTTTGGGCATCGGAGCCGTCAGCGCCTCCCTGCACGGTATAGAACTGATTTTGATAACGGCCTAACATCCCGAGTCAGCCATTGAGGTTCTCAACCATTGTCTCTTGTTTGGATCGATATTGGAGTAGAACTGTAACCACCCATCTTGATCTAGAATCCAACTGATGATTCGAGTAGATCCAGAATACGTCGCAATGCGAGGAACGTTCTCCGGAGAGTCTGAAAGAACGAGAGCAGCGAAGCTATACGTATTTTATCAGTGGATAATCCCTCCAGGAGATGAGGCACAACGCACTCAGTCGTTGTAATTGGGTTTTTTTTCATCCTTCTCGCGGAGGGAATACCAGTGCATGAATATCATGCGCTGGGTTTCGACGCCCTGCGGGCTAGTAGCCGGATGAGTTGGAAGTATAAAAGCAATGGTAGAGTCAGCTGATCCCCCACATTTTCTATCAGTCGCAGCTCATTTCCCGGGGTCCAGCAAACATTGAACGCTCTCGCATGGTCGTTTGTCAAGCGAACTCGCGGGTTGTCGGCGGTGGTCGAGAGGAAGAATTTGCTTTTGGTGGCGCCAAAGTACAGTCGGATGCGATATGTTGCCTTTGACGCTTGGGTAGGCTGAATTGTGGAGATGGGATTTGGAGGAGTTGCTGCGGCTGCCGGGATTGGAATAGTCGGTCGTGAAGAAGAAGGAGCCGAAGGTTGGGTGCGTGAAGGATACTGTCGGAGGATCGCCTTTCGGAGTAGTTTCCAATCGTTCTGAGTGTCCTCGTCTAGCTCAACATACCACCGAAGAGCTTCTCCAGTCATGCACGTTGCAACCAGGTCCGCGATCCATTCATTGTCTCGAGATCTTTACTTATTTTCCCCGGACGGAGTAAGGTACAGGCTGGATCTCCTTCGGTGTTGTCCTGATTGGCGTCTTGTCGCATGAGACCCTGACCGGAGCAGGTGGCGGTGGCGACGGCGGCGACGACGAGCAACTTGCTCCCTAAAGGCTCTCACTCGGGCGGTGAGTGTGACGCGAGCGCCTCTTCTTCATTTGAATGAACTTTTGTATTAGGTCAGCGGCCTTCCAATCGGAAGGGGCTTCTCGCACCCGGGGGTTTCTCAGTAGAAGAAGCCCAATCCAGAACCCGATATCACTATAATTCATAACCTCGTCGGCTGACCGGAGTTCTGTTACGTGCAAATGACAAAACCAACAGGTCTTCTTATATCGCTGCAGCCAAGCCTCCAGGCTGAGCCTTCGATCCCACGCCACTGCATCTGAGGAACCCAAGCCTCCACTTTTCGCGCCTCAAGCCTCCACAACTTTTTCATGTATCGCACATGCCGTGCCATCCATCGAGGTGTGCTCATCCCCGCCCTACCAAGCACCGTCCTTCAGTGGTGGTCCCCGATAGAGTCCGTCCCATCCCCACTCGTCCCCCTCTTCCCTCTTTCTCTTCCGCTTCTCTTCCCTGTTGCAGCTTGTAGCGCCTAATGTCTCCGGAACCAGTTCGGAGGGATTTGATCTCGGAAAAAGGATCTCTCCCGGATAACGAAAAACGCACGGAATCAGACGTCGCCAAACACGAGTGTGGCGTCGATGTCGTCGCCGGGTTAATCGCTGGTCATGGCGAGGAGTCTGACTTGGATCCTCAAGCGGCGTACGAGCTCCAGAAGAAACTAGATCGCAATATGCTTCCACTGCTCTGCGCTTTGTACACGCGTCAGTTAATTTCTCTTGGATTGCTCAGACCTTGGGATTGTGCTCATGTGACCTCGCTCTTATCGCACAGTCCAATTTATCGACAAGTAAGGGTTCAGAGTCTCTACCTATATGCTCTGGCCTCTCCTCGAGTATTCACTTTGCTGTTACCTTTTTTAGAAACTCCCTTGGCTCCTCAGCCGTCCTCGGCATCATACAAGACAATCACCTTACGACCAATCAGTTTAACAACCTTGGCACGGCTTTCTACATTGGCTACATCATCTTCGTCGGACCCCACGCATGGTTGATGCAACGCTTCCCCATCGCCAAGTACATAGCGCTGAACATCGGACTGTGGAGCGTGTTTCTAGGACTGCAAGCTGCATGCCACAACTACGGAGGCCTTTGTAAGTCATTCTATATATGACCGCACTCCTTCGCTGAGCTTGAGCCGGTGAATAACGGAATCAATCTGACAGTTGCGCTTCGCTTCCTCCTTGGGGCTTCCGAAAGCTGCATCACCTCTGGCATCATGACCATCATGACAATGTTTTACACCCGAGTTGAATCCACCCAACGAATATCATGGACATTCATGTGCAACAGCGTTGCCAGCATCGTTGCTGCGTTCATCTCCTTTGGCGTCGCGCATGCGGAGGCGGCTTCTCGGCCTCATCAGTGCGTTTTCATTCTTCGTTCACAGGCCCGCCCCCCACTCGCAAAAACTTGGTTCTATATTATTCTCTGACTCGATCTCTTTGTTATTCATCTAGATGGCAGTGGTTCATGATCATCGTCAGCATCCTAAGCATCATAGTGTCCACTCTCTACCTTTGGAGGATGCCCGACAACCCCGCTACTGCCCGCTTCCTCAATGAGCAAGAGAAAATCAACGTCGTCAAGCGACTTCGAGTCAATCAAAACGGCATCGAGGCAAAAGTCTGGAAACGATACCAGTACGTGTTCTCCTGAGTCGGTGACACAACAGATACGCTCATGCTCTTCACATTGTTCGGCCAGGTTCATCGAAGCATTCACCGACCCCAAAACGTGGTTCTTCTTCCTCTTCGCTTGCGTCGCAAACCTGATGGGTGGTGTGGGGATCGTCTTCAATCTCATCATCAAAGAATTCGGATATAACACCCTCCAAACCACGGCGCTGAGCATTCCCATCGGCGCGGCCGGGATCATCGCCATCTCCACCGGCACCGTCTTGATCAAGTACTTCCCCAACGCTCGGTGCATCTTGGGCATCGTCGGGTTTATACCACCTTCCATCTGCTGCTTCCTGCTTCTATTCTTGTCTTGGGAGAACAAGACGGGTCTCTTGATCGCCTTTTATCTGATCTTCTCTTATACGTTGGGTTTTGTGATGATCCTGTCGCTTGTTGCTGTGGTGTTTGCTGGTCATACCAAGGTAACAATGCTTTCTTATGCTCCGTTGACTTTTGAGGTTCGTTTGTTGACACACCTGTGTAGAAAATGACATGCAATGCCATCTTCCTAGTCGGATACGCAATTGGTGAGTGCACTTCTCGCTTGTAACACCAAGCATATTCACCACCTATTTTAACTAGGTCAAATGGTATCTACTCAATTCTGGAAGGAGAAGTACCGTCCTCGCAATATGGTCCCATGGATCATCATCTTGGTATGACGCTTCATTTCGACCCTCCACTCACCAACCAAGCTTCTCACGCAACCTTCTCCTGTCATAGTCATCTTTCACATTCAACATCTTCATGATTTCCGTTATCCGATGGTATCTCGTAAGAGAAAACAAGCGACGCGATGCGGAAAAGCTCACTTCAGGAGAAGAATACAAGGAATTCGGATTTGTCCAGCACGTCCAAGAAGATGGATCCATAGTTAAGCTCAAGGTTCCAATTCAGTTCCTGGATATTACAGATGTGGAGAACAAGGCCTTCCGCTATCCACTTTAGACTGCCTCCGCTTTGCATTATACTGAGCCTCAAAAGCCTTTTATAATATCCTTACATTTGTGATCTCTCTCCATATCTGAAGGTCTCACTGCCACTGATATATGATGCTTGTACAATGGAAATACAGGAATGGAATGCCAGTGGGAGATGGATAGGATAACAAAGATACTCTACCGTCGTTATCCTTCATGAAAAACGAGGTAACTTATCGACTCGGAAGTGGATGTAGTCCGTTTATACCCCATTCCCACGGTTCGATTACCTAAGAAGGCTACAATCTGCATTGTCGTTGGAACGATGACAGAGGGTTGTAGCTTGCCGCCCTTAGGGATCAGCTGTTCGCGATATACAAACAAAGATTTTGAACCGAACCAAACAACTGCTCGAGGGACAATCTGTGAGCTACTTTGGTGAAACAAGTTGCGTAGACCTCCTCAGTCATTGAATTAGTCATGCGAGACCCCCGTGTTCAGCGGCTGTCCCCGCTGAGACACCGTCCTTTGCTAAGTAGACATTTCAAGTGCTATCATACTAATTTAGTGATATTAAAATCGTTTCATAAAGCGAATTCAGGAAGGACTAAATGTACAATGCCCCTGCCAAGCACCCTCTGGGGATCCTCAGAACCCTATTTTGTACGAGATTACTTGTACCCGAAATCAACATCAATTGGCTCATAATATAGTTGATGCCCCCGGATTAGATCCTCCGGCCAGGTTGATTTTCCGCCTTCATTCTAAGGAGAGATTGCTTTATTAAGCCACGAATGGCCATATCTCCTCCTGTTAAGTGTCGATATGGGCGTTGCGCGCGCGGACCGTGGGAACGGTAAGTCGCCGCACGGGAATACGTTTAGAAAGATGGACTAATAAACTAATTAGGTTTCGTAATTAGTTTAATGTGTAGTAGTACTTATGGATAACTAGTATAACGACTGTTGTCTATTATAGAAGTTCCCGAAACAGGAATGTGGCGAGGACGTACGGACGAGCAGGCCGGGACTAACTGTTTAATCGGGTAATCGCCGGTTCGGCGATCTCGGAGGACA